>JAPVRG010156448.1:0-15550 GCA_029783565.1 Rhagoletis cerasi | reverse complement strand
TATAAAAAAAAATTAACTAAATTACCAATAAAAAATTGATACATTTGTCTTTTTACATTGCACGAGGGAAAAAATATTTTTTTCAAGAAAAACGTAGTAACTTTTATTAATAAAAATTTCCAAAATATTTTTTTAGCTACATATATAATAAAAAAATATTAAGAGAAAGTAGGTTGGAGGAAAGATAAATAGCGCTTCTCTTCTGGATTAATATTTTAAATAAAATGTATGCTTCTCTAGTTAAACTTTGACAAGATCGATTTCTTAGTGTCATTTTCACAGTCAGGAGTTAACTCACAATCGGCAGTCAACTATAGATTTTCAGCACAGAAATTGTGAGTTAACTGCCGGATGTGAGTTAACTCTCCACTGTGAAAATGGCCCTTAGTAATTGGTGTATTTTAAATAATTGATTTTTTTATTTTTTAAAAATAAGTAATGATACATTTTGTAGCGCTTGTATATTTTATATCTCAACTATTTAATAAAATTTGAAAAATTTGCCGTTTACATTTTCTTTAATCCGTTAAAAAAAGCTTTATTAATAAATGAATGAAGTGCTTATTTATATATGTGTTGGTTACAAAATTAATTTTTTTTTTTCAAAAAACTGCAAAATAGTTTAGCATTCGTTTGAAATAACTTTTTAAGTAGCTGCCTAAGAAATGTAACCACTCGCTTATTTAAATTTACATTAGCGCTTTTTCATTTAACTTCAGTCTTTGTTTAGCAAATAATTTCATTACACAAATACGCAAAAAGACGTGAAAGATTTCATATGTAAATTCAGAAAATTTTTAAGCATTTCAAGCCTATTTTACTTTTTGGCCAAATTTGCCTTTAGAAAATTGGGCAACACTAAAATTTTACAAAAAAAAAGGGAAAATGAATTACCTGTTAACATTTATAATACAAAAAATATTTTAGAAAATTTCATTTCCATAATTTTTTTTAACCTTTCAAATGTTTTTAATTTCTTCTTATGAACTTCGCTATAAGTATTTTTACATTAGATTTTAAGTTACGGGTTTTTATCAAAATTTTCATGTTAACTCTGTTCTTTAGATGAGATTCGGTTGGAGTGGTTGGCAGTAGTGGTTCTAAGTTTATTTTTGACTTCAAGTTTTCAACGTCACTTACTAAAATTGCATACAATTTTTGCTTTTCAAGTAATAATTTTTTTCTGTTAAATAATATCATCATAGGCATTTTTATTTGACATTTTTCATGTCCGCTGCGTATAAAAATTACTACAATTACAATACAAAAAATTTCAATTTGCCAAATAATCAAATATTAATACTTAACTACTTTACAAATTCTATAAAAAGGTATAGCGAAATATTGTTTTTAAAAATTTGTGTTTTTTTTTTAATTTTTGAAAGTCTACATTACTTAGTACGTACTTTGCATAAATAAATATATTTTGTCTTTTTCCTTTCTTGCTACATTGTCTGCATTGTTATTTGTAGCTCGTTATTGTTGTTGTTGTATATTTTCATATATCGTATTTAAATCACAGTTAATTTCGTTTATCCAACATAACAATGTCTTCGCCGCTATCTTCATTGAAGTCGTTATCAAAATCATCATCGTCATCATCGTCGCTGCGACCGTGTTCGACGTGCTCATCAAAGTACGGCTGTATGGACATGCCCTCTGTGAAAAAAGAAATGTTTAGTTTGGCAGTTCAAAATATAAATTTGTTGTCCTTTATTACAAAAGAAAAATGTGACTTTAAGTGATATTTATCGATACATTATATCATTATCGATATATTTATAAGTATCGCTATCGATAAATGTATCGGTTCATTTCTATATACCCCCATAATTTCTTATCAATATCTACATATATAAAGCGTTATCGATGTATTCGTCGATATGTGTATCTTTAAATCTATAAATACAGTAGACGCTCGCAAATTAGAACCACTTTGTTTTTAAGGTAATTCTAATTTCTGGACGTTTTTTTATTCGAATTTGAATTAAAAATGGATTAAATTTATTTAAAAAAATGATCTACTTTCACTTTTCTATTGACTACCAAAAAATGTAAACGCGTATCAAACTTCATACGCAAACTAGCCAAAAATGTATATAAATGCGACGAATACCTAATAAATAAGCGGGTAACACAGATAAATTGGTGATTCCCCTTTTTAGTTCTTTGTTGAAATAAAATACAACTAAATAGGGATTTTCCTGTGGTCAAATCAAAACAATAAAAAAATAAACTAATTCTAATTTCTGGAAGATTCGAATTTCTGAAATTTCTAATTTGTGAGCGTCAATTGTATCGTCATTAGTGCTGGGAGTTCTATCCTGATTTTTTGACAATCCGGATATTCGATTATCTGAATAAAAAATCCAAATATCCCATAAATGAATCTAAAAATTAACAAAGTAAAAATTTTTCGTCTACATATTATTGACAAATTTATTCAAATAATCAAAAATACAAAATGGCGGAACCGATATGGCGATATGGATTTATATCGGATCGTTTTATTGGATTTTATTTCGCAAACTGATATCAGTTTTGTAATCAGCCACTCAAAGCACCTTTGGATAACAAATTTCATGAAAATCTGAAAGTTTTTTAAAAATTCAATCGCCATATTGTATCCGCCATTTTGAATTTTAAAAAAACTGACCAGATTCATAATCAGAAACCGCAACAACCCTTGGATACGAAGTTTAATAAAGTTTGAAAAATCATAAGGCAATATTCTATTGACCGATTCAGAATAGGGGTTGTTAGGGTTGTTTTTCCCATAGAAACCGTAATTGGCTTGATCTAGAAAAACTGCAAAATAAGGGTACTTTGTTTTTGTCTCTACTTTCCGAAAATGCTTGGAAAACTCATATTCTACCGAATTTCTTTAACCACTTAGCTTAACTAAGTACTTTCATCCAAATTTTCCTCCTTCCTACACCCTTTATTTACTTACTTTTAATGGGCGACCGAAAAAGTTCCGTTTCACCATCCTCGCCATCGTCCTCGAACAGTTCTTTGCCCTTCTGCGGTAGCAAGGAGAAACTGTAGTACCGCTTATCGGCGCGATGTCGCCGTGCCAACAGGAATTGCACACACAGGAAGCACAGAATCATGGCGACAATTATCACTATGCTGGCAAACAAGATGAACAACCAACGCGGCATACCCCAAACATGCTCGTCTACCTTCAGTCGGAATATGACGCCACGCACCGCACCGCGCTCCACATGCACTGAACGCTGTGTGCCCTCATGCCGTGGTGCCTCCACCTTCAGCGTGATTTCGCCCAGCGGCACGCCGCGTATGCTGTAAGCGCCCAGGCTATCGGTGAAATTGCGTAGATATTCACGCGTATGTGGCGCTATTACCGACACCTTCGCATGTTTTACTGGATGGTTGCTGATGTCCAGCACGAAGCCAGATATGGTCGCAGTTTGGGCGGTGAGCGAGGTAGCACTGCCTGCATTGTCGATATATCCGCTGTCGCCGTCGCCGCCACCCAACCGATGTATTTCACTTACGCCGGTGAGCAGCGCGTAAGCGTTCAACTGCACCACGCCCAAATTGTTGATCTGGTGCGGTGTGACCATAACGCGCTTCACCGTCGACTCATAGCCGGACGCGCTTATCTCCAGGGCATACTCGCCAGCTGGTAAAATAATTTGAAAGCGCGCGGCATTGCGCGTCACATTGTAGACGGGCTTATGGTCGATTAGGCGTATGAAGGCGTCGCGCAACGGTTCGCTTTTGTCATTGTGTACCACGCCGACTATGCCTGTTTCGATCAGGCGCAGGAAATTCTTGATTTTATCAATATTTGTGCGCCAAACAGAGGCGATCTCCGTTTGGACGGGCATGCGACAGCAGGAGAGGCCCAAACTGAAGAGTGGAATGTTGTACATTTTGTAAAGAAGGCTGGTGAGCCGCTCGGTGGCTGCCTGATGAAGAGAGCGCGTGCTGGTCATGGGACAATTGAGCGGCGGCGCGCTGAATTCGCTGTCTTTGATGACGTGCGCGAATTTCTCGATAATCGGCTCGCCTTTGGGGTAGCTATGAGCAAAAGAGTAAGCGAGAGAAAAGATAAATATGTATATGCATGTAGGATATCAAAAAAGTAGGTTGAGGAAGGTGCTTACATTAAATCTGAACTGCCAGCAGAGAAGGTTAACATCAAATCGAATCGTTCGCTTTCCAAGAATTGCAACAACAAATCGCGCTTCTTTTCCGATTCGGGGCTGAGCATACGATCGGCGAGTTCATTGCCCAGTTCGGGATCGCAAATTGAGTTGCTGTGAATCAAAGAGAGAGAGAGAGAGAAAGAGAGGGAGATTATATTGCATTTTTATATCAAGCAGTGACGATCAGAAAGAGCTTTTACTCCATGCGCGTCCATAAAATATCTATAGTAAACTTATAGTAAACTTTAAAAAGCTTCACACGTGGAATGCAGAAGCAGAGCATGTTTAAGCTTTCTATACGCTTCATACAGGCTCGCACGAGGTGAAAGCTCTTTTTCCCCATTACTGAATTTAAAAAAAAATTTAATAGTAGTCGGGCACTCACTTTGTGTTATACATTTTGAAAATGACCTCAAAGTTATCGGTTAACGGTAAAAGATATAAGACACTTCTTTGCAGCATATTCAAAGTGCCAGAGTCGCGTATTTTATATCCCTCAAGTATGTGACGCGCCACATTCATGGTGATTTCACGGCCCAGTGGCGAGGTTGTGTCGAAGAATGAACTCAATATAAGTATTTTGTATTTGCTCTCCTCCGGCTCGCCAATCTATAAATGATTTAACAAAAAAATTAATTTTTAAATCGCATACAAAATTATTTTTCCCTTAACATTGCCCACACTTACGTCCGACGTCAGCTTAATGGAGTTGTAGTAAATACCAAATTCACTCTCCGCATAGCCAAAGGTCGCAATCTGTCCGTTGCGAGTCTCAAACTCCGCCAAGCGTTGTCGAATCTCCGGGTTGCTGTGATAGCGCGTCTTCACCACATTCTCGATGACACGGAAATCATTAGCAGACGACCAATGCTGTGGATCGTCACGCATCAGTATCACATCCAGTCGCATTTCGCGTGAGTCTTCCGGGATTTCGATTTCCTCGCGGTAGGGTGCAAACCTGCGCAGTAAAAAACGAGAATTAGCAACACCCTCGACGCAACTCCGCCTGCAGCACTCACCCATCAGTTATTATTGTGATGTTATGCCTGCCGGGTAGCGCCAACTTCCAGTAATCGCCGTAGACACCACTGAAGCTAGCATGCTTGGCACCGTCCAGCATTACCGCCGCGCCCGCAATGGCCGTGCCGATGGAGCTACGCACCTGGCCATGCACTCCGTAATGCACCTGCTCGATGAATTTCAGCAGCGGTTCGCGGTTGTCGTGCCAATATTTCGGCAGCTCATCGGCCATTGGAAACTTGTCGCAGCCCAGCTCGAGTGTGAGTTCCAGCACGCCAGCGCGTACATAGTTCCAATCCTGCATGCCGCCGGTCACGCTGTACCATTGGGCGCCATTAACAATGCCTTGTGGGAAGTGTTCGTGTTTGAAGAGGGGACAGGGATTGCCGAGATGCATAGAGGGGTGTGTCTGGAAGCAAATATGGTAAGATTAAACTAGAACCACTCGAGCAGACATTTTGGGTAAACCTCAAGCTTTTAAAACTACACAAACGCGCTTTCAGTTGAAAGATGTGCAAATAGCTGGGCAAAAGTGTTCAGATCACATTCTTAACGTGCTTGAAAAATGCAAATACTTTCAACCTCATTCGCTCACTCACCTCCGAGTACACCAGCGCCAAATGCGTGAACAAATCATTCTCCTCCGTCGGATTTATTTTCCTCCCCACATTCGTTGCTATGCGCAGTCGCGCTATCGGATCGGAGAAGTCATTCTCATTGTCGTCGTACGGATAGTTGGCCACCAATGAGCCACCATGCAAATTCGCCGACAACACAAACGGTATCGAAAGTGTCCAATTCATCACAGCAGCCACTTCTGGTTCCGTCACCGCATTGTACTTATCCGTACCATATTGATCGGGGAAATTGCGATTCAAATCGATATGATTGGCATTCTCACGTCCATTGCCGCTCGTTTTATCACCCTCGTGCGAGATCTCATACCCGTCGGGATTCATGCTGTAGAGAAAGTGCATGCGCGTCGTATTTACCAGCTTTGTGATACGCTCATCGACACCGTAACGTTCGCACATGTACTTCGTGAGCAGCAGCAGCATCTCCTTGCCGACCACTTCGTTGCCATGCATATTGGCGACATATTTGAATTCTGGCACGCCGGGTATATGCTGGCCGTGTGTGGCGAATATCTCCATAACCCAGAGATCGCGTTGCTGTACGCTCTTGCCGATCGAATAGAGACGGGTGATGCTCGGATATGATTCGGCGATGTTGCGAATGAATCTAGAATGCGTACGGGGAGGTGGCATTGGAGTTGGGAAAGGAAAAATAACGTTGGAATAGTTGGTTAGCTAATGGCTCCGTAGAAAGTTTGTAAAGAAAAAGCTTGGCAGGAACTCAAGCAGCTGGTGGTGTCAGAAAGCACAAAATGTGTGGAAAGACCCTATTCTGTAGTGGTATGCCTTGCTATAGAGAGCAACAGCTATTATATATGTATGTACTTAACAGAGAGAGATTAAGTGCGAGATATTCTCATTCAAAGCTTCAGCATAAGCATAGAAGAAAAGGTCAGCTTACTTGAGTATTTCTTTTTTTTTTTTGGTTCTGAGTGATGCGCGAATAGTTGCGTGAACGTTCTTATATTGAGGCTCCAGCATAAATGTGTTTAACAATGAGATTATTATATACCTTAGCTGAACTTTCGAGCTGTATATTCTTTGGACTTGAGGAACTTTTGCATCACCACTAGAAAACCACTAGAACTTTTTTCGCTGGCAAATACTTACCTTGCAGTGAAAGTTATTAAGAGCCCACCTCGTAAGTTCTAAATATTGTAAAAGCTTTTTACCAAGCTTTCATGCCAAAAGCTCAAATCTAACCTGAAATCTAGTGGTATGACACCTCCTTTTAAGAAATACTGGTATGCTGTTAATGGGAAACATTTAGCAATTTTTCTTTAATCAACTGCTTGAGTTCCAAATCTGGAACATAATTATTATAATTTTTTTATACAAACTTTTCCATCGCCGTGAAGTTGTGATGCTCGAACTTGGTGGGTGTTAGAAAATCATCATCGTTGGTCGACGCTTTAGAGCGTTCCACTTTCACCGTACGGAAATTCCCTAAAAATGAGTACAACGTACGTATGTATGTAACTAATGAAGTAGCAAGTAAAATTAAATTAAAGAAATTTATAACATGATCTGATTTGAAAGCGAATGCGTGCGTATTATGCTTACAAATTTAATTTGAAATGTAAAAAATATGCAAAAATTATGCGAATGGGATGCCTTGGAGATTGGCAAAACGAAAAATTAACAGATAGACAAAAACCGAATGAGGAGGGAACATGAAACCAGTAAAATATGAAGAAGACGAATTGGCGATAACATAATCACATAAATAATATAAAGCGATGAACATGATAAATATAAGCCACATTTTTAAGTATTGATGGAAATAAATTATGCAGAGATTAAAAAAAGAAAAAAACCAGGTACCGAAAATAACCATAAAATACCAAGAATTTTATTTTTGATTAATTGCAAAATTTGTATTTTTTCGTTCAACAATAATCTTTATTTTTGATTTTTATTTTTTCGATAATTTTTAACCGTTATAATAGATACTGCATTTGTATGACCATTTTGAATTACTTATGATCTAAAAAATTAATTCTGAAAATAATGGTTATTATTCCTGATCAAATAAATACAAATCATAAAATAAGGGTTAAATTTTATCCTAAAAATCTTAATCTTTTTTACAGAAGTTGGGATAAAAAAATATAAAACTACTTATAACGCTTTGATTTTTATTATAAAAATCAACATTTACGCTCCCTGGAAAAACGTTATATGTAATACGTAAAATTTTTAGTCTTTTATCTTTAAGATACAAATTTTTGAAATTTTTTCTACTAGAATTATACAAAACGAAATGAAAATTTTTAATGTGGAGAAATAAAAAAAATGTCTGAAATGAGTAAAACTTTCAAATGAATGGAAACCAAAATTTATTAAATATCTTAAAAACAACTAAATTAAACAAAAAAATTTAGAAAAGGAAATAAAAAAAATGTTTTGAAAAAAAAAATGTTTCTAAAAATTTTTGAAAAAGTTAGTTTACAAAGAGTGTGAAGGTAATCAAAAAAAAACGTTAAAAGAAGTATACCTAGAAAGAAATTATAAATAAAAAAATGGGTAGATTTTTAGAATTTTGTTCTAATAATGAAGTAGAAAACAAAAATTTTATTGAAAAATCTTGAATAAAAAACATTTTGAAAAATTTTCGAAAAAAATTATATATTTAGCAATTGAAATAATCCCAAAATTAAATAAAAAGTGCAGTGTTCTACGAAAATATTGCCAAAAAATCAGTAAGATTCAAAGAAAATCTTTTTTTCTAAAAAATTTTAAGTGTGAAGGTCATCCAAAAAAAAAAAATGTTAAAAGAAGTATACGTAGAAAGAAATTATAAATAAAAAAAATTGGTAAATTTTTAGAATTTCGTTCTAATAATGAAGTAGAAAACAAAAATTTTATTGAAAAATATTGAATAAAAATATTTTGAAAAATTTTCGAAAAAAATTACATATTTATCAATTGAAATAATCCCAAAATAAAATAAAAAGTGCAGTGTTCTACGAAAATATTGCCAAAAAATTGCAATTTTTCTACTCAAATACATATTACTAACTCAAAAAAAGTGCAATTATTTTCCACATCCAATACTACTATGTAGGCAATGGGGTTTCGAAAGCTGTGGTACATCCTTCTATGAAAAATTAAAACTTCGAAGAGAGATTGAGGTTAGGTTGCAGAAACTCCGCATCTTTTCTAGTACAAACATTTCTAACAATGAAATAAGTCAGCAAAATTTGCTGCCGTCACAGCTCTTACTAGCTTGCTTTTTTTATCCTCCCAAAATCATATTCATAAACACTTTATTGCAGTAATTTTGGGTGCATAAGAGTTAAGTTGCTTTATTGATAAATTTGAATATGTTATTTATGTATGTATAACTCATAGTTACAATATTTATTTCTAGTTACATATTATGTTAACATATTTATGCTTAGCTATGCTACGTATAATTCAATTTGAGAAAAGAAAATTATTTTAATGATAAATATTTTGTTTATACAATTTTCATATGTTGTTTTCATAATTTTTTTATGCGTAAAATTCAGTTACTTAAAATTTATATTTTAAAAAGGTAATCACTTTATATTTTGTAAAGTAAAAGCAAATTTATTGTTATAATTCGGATAAAATAACTACATTTGAGCATCTCAGAAAACTTCCGACTCAAAAAATATATTTAAAAATTCAAGAATTTTATGTGTATATTTTTTTAGTTATTTTTACTATAAGTATAAATGCTGTAGTACATTCAAACCGTGTCTGCAATCCCAATTAGATTTCTCCACGTTGTAATATTTTACTAATTTAAGAAATTAATATTTTTTAGAGTAGTGCTAAATAGTTTATTTTCGAAAAACTCACAAAAAGACTCAAAAAAAAAAAAATTTTTTTATCACTTTTCTTTGTGTTAATTGAACTCAGGCTGATCTCAATTTCCTTTTTCCTTTTTTTCTAATATTTTCCAACTGTATATAGAGTACTTAAATGCGTGATAGAGAGAAGACAAATCGTTAGCTGCTAGCTGTCAAAAATTTACAAAAGAGACCTATTAATTGCTACTGAATAGAGAAAAAAAAAATAACCTAGGCAAATTAACGTTTAAAACTCTTCGAGTTTTATAATTTTCAAAACTTTTTGTATTCTAAAACATTCAATTTTTCTAAAATTTATAATTCTCACAAAAAATTAAATGAAACCCGCTTGAAGTATAAAATTATAACATGATTTTCGATTCCAAAACTTCAATTATATTTTTAAAACATTCGTTATAATAATCAAAAATTTTATTTAACAGCTGTTAAACAATTTTACTAACACCTTTTCGGCGTGCCTGAAAAAATTTAACACTCAACGTACATACACATACATATGTATGTATCTACGACTATAGGCCATTCAGATTTAAAAATAAATGTAGATTTATTACAAAAAATCTTTATTTTCAAAAAAAAAAAACAAAGAGAAATCTAATTCGGAACACAAACAGCCCCTGCTCTCTAATAAACAATAAATTAATTAAATAATCTGAATGAGGAATAAAATAAATGAACGTATCTTATGGAAGGGTACATTTGACATCGCTCGGTATTTTTAGTGTAAAAATGTCTTTTGCTACGCGAACATTTTTTCCTTACTTTTTGTAGCGCAAATCGTGACACCCTTTACCTGTTCTAGCTAGCGGCGCTTAACAATTAAATAGCATATTTTATGGAGTTTTAACTAAATACATATATATGTATATATACTATATATAAAAACAGAAATAAAAAAGCATAAAAGAATCGCAAAATATAGAACGAAAAATCCAGCTTGAAAAGTTTCCTCTGCTTCTGAGATCTGTTGAAGAATAATTATTCTTATAATATTCTCAATTTGGTGATTTGCTCCTCTCCGTGTTGATCTTCATCTCCCTTTTTGGATTAAATAACAGCAACGGAATTTCGTGATTTATCCATGACATGCCGCTGTATCTCGACTCATTTCATAAATGAATACAATTTTTATAAAATTTTATTGAATTAAATTTCTGGAAAATACTTTGGAAGCTTATTCGGCAACTAGATCAGAGAGCACCGGATAGAGCTTTTACCTTGTACGCGCCTATATAAAAGCTAGAGAGCTTAATCTACGGAATATGTATTGGCCGCGACTGAACTAGAGATAAAGCCTTTCTGTTATATGGGAAAGCTCAAAGTTTTCAGGTGCCTATTAAAGTACAGCTTTCACTTGATCTGTCGAATTGTTAAAGCATTGTATCCAGCTTTCAAGAAAAACAAAAAATTTATATAAAAAATCCTCAAGAAGTGAAAACATTTCTTAAATCAGTTTGCAGGTCTTAAGAAAAAAAATGCGCGAATATTATTTCTTCAAAAAAATCTACAGTAACAGCAAAGTACTCTTTCAAGCAACAGAAATAATGAAAAATATTTCTTGTGATTTTTCTTGAGAGCTGGAAACTAAGCTTAAAAGTGAAAATTAAAAATAATTTCAAAACGTGTAGAATGAAAGGACAAACAAAACTTCTAACAACTTCAACGAATCCTTCTTTCAATTAAGTTTTTCAATCTCAATAAGTAAAATTTTAAAAGTGCACACCTTACAGTTTTTTTTTTTTTTAACTTTATGAGTTAGGTGAAAGTTTAAATGTTCACCGTATTAGGTGCAGCTTTTACAGCTTCATTTGGCACCTGAAATTTGACTCTCCTAACGAATTTCTTACAATTTTTTTTTTTTGGTAAAGTGCTGCTTGAAAATTTTTTATTGAGCTGAACTCATGAAATTTCTAGACAACAACAATCTGTGACTGCTAAAATGTACAAATCTGTACAAATGCACCAATCGTGTGACACGGCCTTAAAAGTTCTAGTGTAGTTCAGTTAAAGTTTTGAAAAGCAACAACAGCCTTCAAATGCGCCATAAAAAGTTCCCAGAACGCTAAATAAATCAATGCATCTCAAAAGATTTACAAAAATTACATGTTTTTTTTTCAAAATTCTGTATGCAAAAAAAGTGATATACATAAATATTTTGTCGACTTCAAACTTTAACAAAAAAAATTTATTTATTTGAACTTTTAAGACATAATTTGTCTGATAAGATTATAAATGAATGACAATTTTCTATGAAAAATTTGTTCTTAAACTCAACAATACTATATGTTATACTTATCAGGTATTCGTAAATATGTATAAGTGTTTTTTCATTAATAAACAAATCTAATGAGCGAGGGCGATAAATAGTAAATAAGTGGACACCAAACAGTTGATTTTTATTTTTATTTATTCCTCACGTGCACACATACATATATTATAACAATAACAATGATTAAGTATACATACATACATAGATGTATTATAAGTACACACTTTTATTTATTTACTTTTTATTTTATTCCATTTCATTTTGGTCATGTGATAAATTTACTCTTTTTGTTGTATACAATATGCGTAGTTATGTATTTATGTATAGCGGGAGCTATGAAATGTTTGACGCGATTTTTGCTACAAGGAAAATTATACAAGGAGACAGTGCAATCAGACTGTAGTATGGTGTGGAAATCCATTTGTGCAGTGGTAATGATAGTGAAAGCTTGTTATATGTATGATACAGTGAAAGCTTATGATATGAACCAGTGAAAGCTTTGTGGAATGTATGTTAAGAAGAGCGTGCTTGGAATGAAAGTAAGCTAAGTGCGTAAAACAATGAATGTTAGTGCAAGTTTATTCGATCTGTTTGAGTGATAATGAAAGCTCCTTGGAGTGATGAAAGTTTGAGTGAAAGTTCTTTGTGTAAGATTATTGTGAAAAATACATATTTATGTAAAAATGCTGGTACAGATGAAATAATAAACAATAGCACAGTAAATAAACCGGTGAGTAACGGTGTTGTGAAAGCTAGCGCAAGCAAAAGAGCGCACAAATCCGCTGAAAATTTCCAAAAATACTGGACGGCATTCTTGCGCGAGCTTTCGCAACAGATTATATCTAAGAATGTGCAATTCCCGAACTTCGCATTAGCTAAACAAAAAAAAAAAAAAATGAAATGAAAATGTTGTAACACAAAGAGTGTAGACTGGGCGGGCTGGACCGCAGTTGTGTACTCGCATTTTAATGTCTAAAAAAATATGGATTATAGAAACTGCTTATACCATCGTAATTCGTCTCGAGCGGTGAGAGTGTGAAGTCGAGACGCAATGCTTCGCTGTTCTCGTTGGTCACATGCACCTGTTTCGGCTCACTGGGCTGATAGCTGCACAGCGACAAGGCGACAAAGCGCAAGCAGAGTAGAAAAAATGGAAGTAGAAAGAAATAAGCAAAAAGTGATTGAAAAAAAAGTTGGCTTATTAAGTTATCAAGTTTTTACGTAAATTTGCATTCACTATTTCTCGCATACATACACACGTACAAGCACATTCGATCGATTTTGCAAGCTTCCATGCTTGCAAAAACACGCTCATTCCTCTTCCTTTCTTCTTCCTCTCCCCCTCTCCACTAAGCAACTACTCACCCGAATGCCAACGCCTGCACACTGTAAAGGCCGGGCGTAAGTAGACGCCAGTATTCGCCACGCTGTGTGGTGCGTATCGGCTTATCCTCCAAACCGGAGACCACAATGCTTGCATCATTTATTGGATAACCGCTGGCGTCCGTTACGAGGCCTTTGATGCCGATATGGGCCAGTTGCAGCAGCTGCATCAGACTTCGCTTGTTGCGCGCCCATTCGGTGGGCAGCGAGGCGGCGGTTGGGAATTTGCAACACGATAACTCGATGGTCAGCTCAAAACAGTTGGTGAAGGCGTAATTGAAATCTTGCATGCCCCCGTTTAGCTCGTACCAATTGGCGCCGTTCGTTATGCCATCGGTGAATGTGTCATTGCAGTTGTGACCCTTGCGCATGATCGGATGATTGTTGGCATATGTGTGGGCCATTAGCTTGAAAATGCGATCGTCGGGTGTGAGACTCTCTTCACAGCATTCGCGGTGGGCGCTGGTGATGACGAAGATTTTGAAGTTTTTTTTTTTGGATAGGGGATATTTGGAAATTGAATAATTTGTGATAAGAAATTATTTAATGTGACGGCTGGTACAGATAAGAGGCAGTCATTTTTAACTCGAAAAATTTTTTGGGGGACGTGGATTTTTTTGGAAATAAACTGATATTTGCTTGCGTAGAAAAGTAGATTTTCCAAAGAACTATGGATTCGCTAGTTGCGCATTTTTATTAAAGTTTATAAGCTTTTAATTTAAAACTTTTTAAGTTTTCAACAATTTCTGAATTTGAAACAATCCACTTTCTTTTAAAATGAAAATTTTTTAAAGGTTCAATCCTATAAAATCTAAGATTTTTTTATTTTTCTACTAATTCTAATATTTCTGAATTTTAAAGTCACATTTATAAAAAAAATACTTATTTCAGTTTTCTAAAATTAAGATTTTCCAACATTTAAATTTTTTCCGCGTTGTACTTTTCAAAAACTACTAAATTTCAAAAACTCCAACTTTCTAAAATTTATAATTTATATTGAATAATTTTATTAAATTGAAAATTTTGTAAAACATTTTATTGAAAATTAAAAAAAAATCACTATTTTTTCACAACAAACTCGAAAGCATTTTTCTAAGTAGAACTCTCTATACTCTTTAGGTATTCGACAGGTTTCCAGTCTAAGGGAACACAACTAGTAAAATGTTGGCCAACTTTATTCGAGTTAAAACGCATGAGCTTTGAGTGTATGTTTATGGAGGGCCAACACACGTGCGCTTGAGTGTTTTAATTTTTTTCACAGAAATATTATTTGATCGATTATTCGAATGAAAAATCAATTTTGCACTAATCGATTTAAAAGTTTTAATGATTAATCGTTTAATTGGATACAAAATCGTTTATCGATTAGTCGAATGAAAAATCGATTTTTAAAAAATCTGTTTTCGTTTAATCGAATAAAATGCAGTTTTGTTTTATTTAGCATCTCTAACACACAAACGCGCCTGCGAACCCTTTTCCCCCTCACCAATGCCTCATATCCACCCTACTAGGCCTCTTTTTCCTCCTTATCACTTACATTGAATTATCATACGGATAACTAGCCACAATTGCACCGCCATGGAAATTCGCCGACAAGACAAACGGTTTGCTTAACACCCAGTTTATGATGGCCGCAGTCTCTGGTTGACGTGTGTGCGAACGCAATTGAATGGTCTGTTGATTTTCCAGCCGATCGGGAAAATCACGATTCAAATCGACGCCAGCAGCATTGGTGCGTCCAACATAGTTCAAAAGTGATTCACAGTTACCTTCCTGAAAAAACAAGTAGCGCACACGGAAAAGAACGAATATGCGCCAAAAAGCAATGATAGAAAATATTGATTTACATTTATTGGATATTAAATACAAAAAATATTGCGAGGGCTAAAAGTGGCACTCAAGAGTTAAAAAAAAAACGGCTGGAAAAAATAGCAAAGCGTAAAAATAGAAAAAGGCGAAATTGATAGTTAAGGCCAAATTGCAAAATGTACGCGCTAAGCGCGGAGCGATGGGTAGGAGAGTAAAATTGCAATTTATATTTAGTTCATTAATTCATTTCCATTTTTTTGTGCCTCTTACATGCGTAAATACGCTGCTAATGCGCCAGTTATTGCGTCAAAGTAGGCTGTCTGGAGCTGACACCCACATACATATCTTTGTATACAGCTGTTGCACTACGGGTGTTGATAGGCATTCTAATAGTTCCCATCTGACATCGTTTTC
>JAPVRG010156435.1:448-11596 GCA_029783565.1 Rhagoletis cerasi | reverse complement strand
AAAAATTTCGAGTTTTTAGTGCCAATGACGCTGCCACTGCTACATTGTAATTCCACTATAACATACTCATCAAAAACAACATTTTTCTTCTTCCTTCATTTGCTGCTTACAATGATGTAAGCATAAAATGTTAACAATTTTAACTTAAACTTAAAAAATCTTACTTCATACACAAAAATCTTCATTTTGAAGATATTTTCAGTGTAAAATTTGGCTTTTTAAAGAAATCTTATTTTCAAGATTTTTAATAAAAAACCGCACAAAAAATCTTCATTTTCAAGATAAATCTTGACTTATGGCAACGTTGGCTGCAATGTGATGTATGTATGTATGGAGTATGTAAGGACGGTGGTGTATGTTTATATGTTTGTACGATGGTAAATGTCTATATGTATGTACGATGGTGTGTGTCTGTATGTATAAACAGTGGAGTTATTGTAGCGTAGCCATTGCTACGTTACACACTCTTAAATTGCTGGCGAATGTAGTGGAATTTCAAATCGATGTGTTTGCTGCGGGCGTAGTTTGTAGGATTTCTAACCAAACAGGCGTGTTGGTTATCGTTGTGCAGTAGTATCGGCCCTTCATGAGGAAACCCCAGTTCCCCTAGTAGCTTTTTAACATACGAGACCTCGTTTGCTGACCCCGAGAGTGCAATGTATTCAGCTTCTGTGCTACTGAGTGCAACCACGCTCCGCTTTTTGGATTCCTACGAAAACACACAATTTGCTGCTATGAAAACGAATCCAGAAAACGATTTTCTGTCACTCACGTCTCCCCTCCAGTGGGCGTCCACATAGCATTCGACAGGCTTGCACGTTTTAATGTAATGAAGTTTGTAGTCCATCGTGTTCTTCAGGTAGCGGATAATTGCTTCACAGATAGTTCGTGTTCCACATGGAGATCGTTGTTGCGTTGAGACAATTTAACAACGGAATGCAAAATATCCACCCGCGTCGTCATCGCCAGGTAGATGAGTGTCCCAATCGCCGATTGATAATCAGTTTTGTCAACTTTTCTGCAAGTAGAATTAGTACAATTTACCTGAAAAGCTGGCTATAATGGAGTGGCTGCGCCTTTGCAGTTTTCCATGCCGTATTCTCTGAGCAAGTTCATAATATACTGCTTCTGACCGACTTGTATGGCACCAGTTTCACCGTCACGAGCAAGCTCCATCCCGAGAAAATGTTCAAGTGGGCCGCCATCAGCTACTTCGAAATTTCTCGTTATTCGACGCTTGATGTCTAACAATAGATTCTTGTTGGAACAACCGATTTTAAGGTCATCTACATACACTGCAATCAGCGTTTTGACACCATAATCACACTTCGTATATATGCATGGCTCACTAATGCATGGCGAAAAACCAAGGCTGCGGAGGACGCTGTCAAGCTTAGTGTTCCATTCCCGACCACTTTGCTTTAGTGCGTAGATTGACTTTTTCAATTTCAAAACCTTGCCGGGATGCTTTTTGTCAACAAAATACTTGGCCTGCTGCATATATACGTCGTCGTGTAAGTCACTATTAAGGTATGCGGATGAAACATCGAGTTGGTGCAAATGAATTATGTTCTACCGCCAACGCAAGCAGTAAGCGTATATTTGCATACCTTTTTTCTGGTGAGAATATGTCCATGTAATTAATATCACAACGTTGGCTGCATCCCTTTGCTACGAGGCGTGACTTAAAACGCTGTATATTTCCGTCTTTACTAACGATCGCTTCTTGCCCCTTTGGTAAATCTGCAAGCTCTCAAGTACGGTTTTTATTAGTGCATCATACTCCTACTGCATCGCTATTCTCCACTCTTCTGCATTTGGCCCACTTAAGGCTTCTTCTACACTCACAGGCACCGCGTCTGGTTTTTCGACCATTGCATTCACTTCATTATATACTTTCCTTGGGCGACCTACTGCACCTGTTCTCAAAATTCTAGGTCGACCTGGACCTACTTTCTTTTCGTCTAAGCCTGATTCACTGCTGCCTGCATGAACTTCGGATTCTTCTTGAGTTTGACTCTCATTCGTATTCGCGCTGTATTCTGTCTTGCTAAGTAGGCATTTGATTACATCTGCGTACAAATTTTGGATTTGACCCTCGTCCAAATCAACACTTTCACCGACAGACTCGTTGCTCACCGGAGTGAGCTCTTCATTACCATTGAGTATCATGATATCAGGCTGATCAACATCACCAGACATTTACTTTTCAAAAAATATAACATCACGCCTTATGATCACTCGCTTCATTTCAGTATTATATAGTCGATAGCCCTTCGTTTCGTCACTGTAACCAATCATAATACACTGGCGGCCTTTAGGGCGGAATTTTTTTGACTGCTTTTTATCTAGCACTATCGCTTTTGCTCCGAAAGTTCTAAAATGTGCAACTGTAGGCTTTATGCCATACCATTCTTCATACAACAACAAGTGTTTACGAATGCCTTCGTTACTGATATGTTGCGAATATAACTTTTTACAGTGTAGGGAGCAGTTAGTTGCCGTTTAATGCCATTTTCTTTTAAAAAGTTGCCAAGTCTATTTCTAGAGGTGTGGTAGAAGACAGTTCGTCCACATCAAAACGCGAAAGGGCGTCTGGTACAACATTTAAAGAACCTTTGCGATGCTCCATCCTAAAGTTGTATCTTACCAGCCTGCCACTCAAGTCTTGTTGTGTCACTCGCCACTGAAGACTTAAATGGTCAGTAATTATTCGGAAGGGCAATCCTTCAATATATGGTCTGAAATGATTGACGCTAACTATTGCAGCGAGGCATTCCAGCTCAGTGACCGCTATGGCTATAGGATGCTCTGCTCCTTCCTCATCGAGCTGGAATAACACGCCATTTACATTTGATATCACAAGTGTGAAGTCGCGCCGCTATCAATGTACCAAGACAGAGGACTTATGCGTACCTGCATTTTCTTTTTCCAGTGTCATCAGATACGATTCAGTTCTCTTTTCTTTTTTCTTTGACTTACTGTTAGCTGCAAAAAAACTCATCCGCATATCGCCAGTATCTTGATTGTTGTTTATGTCTTGTTGTTGTCCAATTTTTTCTGAAAGTGCTGCAATTAGTAAGCTGGAACTTAGAGAAACAAGAAATTTTTTGCTCGGATGTTATTAACATCTGTCTCCACCACGACGTTTATGAAAAAGCATTAAAATAGGGTTAGAAACAAAACGTATGCAACTAACCTGCGGAAGTACTGAAGGGGCAGCTACTGTTGGATACTTGCATTGTAAATGTCTTTTTAGATTCGATAAACTTGGCTTACGAGACAACTTGGCAGCACATACATTACATTTTCTCTTCCCCTGTTACCAGCATCGCGACCCGCGTTGAATACTTATCAGAGCAGGAGCGTTTCTGTCCATTCGAACGACATGACCTAGGTAGCGGAGCCGCTGTATCTTAATTCGCTGCACTTTGTCTATATCGTTGTTAAGCTCATACAGCTCATCGTTAAATCGTCTGCGGAACTCGCCATTGCCAACGCGCAAAGGCCTGTAAATCTTTCGCGCAATCTTTCTCTCGAAAACTCCAAGAGCCGCTTCATCAGATGTTTTCTTTGTCCATACGCCATACACCAGCATAGGTAAGATGAGTGACTTATAGAGTGTGATTTTTGTATGACGAGAGAGGACTTTACTTCTCAATTGCCTACTCAGTCCAAAATAGCACTTGTTGGCAAGAGTGATTCTCCGTTGGATTTCAAGGCTGACACAATTATTGGTGTTAATGCTGGTTCCCAGATAAACGAAGTTGTCTACTTTTTCAAACTTGCAACTGACAACAGTGTGCCCGCTGTGGTGTAGTGGTAAGCAGTGCGCGCTTCCACCCCGCAGGACCAGGGTTCAAGCCCTGGTCAAAGCAACATCGCAAAAAAATTTAGAAGAAAGGGTTTCTCATAACAGTGGTCGCCCCTCGGCAGGCAATGGCGAACCTCCGAGGGTACTTCTGCCATGAAAAAGCTTCTCATAAAAATACAATCGCCGTTCGGAGTCGGCGTAAAACTTTAGGTCCCTCCCCTTTGTGTTGCAACATCAAGGCGCACGCCACAAATCGGAGGAGAAGCTCGGCCAAACACTAACATATGTGCAAGCGTCAAACTATTATAATTATTATTAACTGCCAACAGTGAGGTGGGTGCCAAGACGCGTATGCTCTGACTGTTTGTGTGATGGCAGGAGATACTTCGTTTTGTCCTCGTTCACCACCAGACCCATTCGCTTTGCTTCTCTATCTAATCCCGAGAAGGCAGAACAGACGTAACTCTTGTTTTTACCGATAATGTCGATGTCGTCGGCATACGCCAGCAATTGCACGCTCTTGTGAAGTATTGTGCCTGAGCGGTTCAGATCTGCAGCTCTTATTATCTTCTCCAGCATCAGATTAAAGAAATCACACGAAAGGGAGTCACCTTGTCTGAAACCTCGCTTAGTATCAAACGGCTCGGAGAGGTCCTTCCCAATTCTGACGGAGCTGGTGGTATTGCTCAACGTCATTTTACACAGCCGTATTAGTTTCGCAGCGATACCAAACTCAGACATCGCGGCATAAAGACCACTTATTTTCGTGCTGTCGAAAGCGGCTTTGAAATCGACAAATAGGTGGTGTGTGTCGATCCTATTCTCGCGGGTCTTTTCCAAGATTTGGCGTATTGTGAATACCTGATCTATGGTAGATTTGCCAGTTCTAAAGCCACACTGATAGGGCCCAATCAGCTCGTTGACGGTGGGCTTCAGTCTTTCACACAATACACTCGATAAGACCTTGTAACCTATGCTTAGAAGGCTGATCCCGCGGTAGTTGGCGCGTATGGCGGGGTCGCCTTTCTTTGGGATTGGGCAGATCACACTTAAATTCCAGTCGTCGGGCATGCGTTCATCTGACCATATTCTGCATAAGAGTTGATGCATGCACCTTATCAGCTCTTCGCCGTCGTACTTGAATAGCTCAGCTGGCAGGCCGTCAGCTCCAGCAGCTTTGTTGTTTTTCAGCCGCGTAATCGATATTCGTACTTCGCCATAATCAGGCGGTGGGACATCGACTCCATCGTCATCGACCGGGGGCTCGGGTTCTTCTTCTCCACTACTTTCAGTGCTGTTGTTGTTCAATAGAGTGGAAAAGTGTTCCCTCCATAATTAAAGTACGTTCTGGACATCGGTTTCTCGGTCGCCATGGTTGTTCTTACAGGAGTTCGCGCTGGTCTTGAAACTTTCCGTTAGTCGCCAACTCTCTGATAAAAATGTTCGAGCGTTTTTCCTGTCGGCCAGCATTTCAAGCTCTTCGCACTCACGTATTTCGGCCTCTCTCTTCTTATTGCGGCAAATGCGTCTCGCTTCCTTCTTCAGTTCCCTATAGCGGTCCCACATGGCTCGCGTTGCACGCCCGATCGCATCGTGGCCCTGTAGGCGGCATTTTTTTTTTCTCTGCAGCTTCTTGACATTCCTCGTCATACCAGTTGTTCTTTCGGGATCGCGGAAATCCGATTATTTTTTCGGCGGCGGTACTTAATGAGCGGAAAATGTGGTCGCGTATGTCGGGTTGTTGAAGTGTGCACTCAGAGAGCAGGTGTGAGAGTCGAGTAGCAAATAAATTGGCCGTCTGTTGTGATTGCAGCTTCTCGACGTCCAGCTTTCCTTGCATTGTTGGACGCACATTTTTTTATGCACAGAGGCGGGTGCGTATCTTTGCTGCAACAAGATAATGGTCCGAGTCGATGTTTTGCCCTTGGAGCGAACGTACGTCTAAAACACTGGAAGCATGCCTTCCTTCTATCACAACATGGTCTATTTGGTTTCTCGTTTTTCGATCTGGAGACACCCATGTAGCTTGATGGATATTTTTATGCTGGAAACTAGTACTACACACTACCATGTTTCGGGTCCCGGCGAAGTCGATCAGCCTCAGTCCGTTATCGGACGTTTCGTCGTGGAGGCTGAATTTTCCGACAGTGGCGCCAAAGATCCCTTCCTTGCCCACCTTAGCATTGAAATCGCCAAGCACGATTTTGACATCGTGTCGGGGGCAGCGCTCACATGTACGCTCCAAGCGCTTATAGAAGAGATCCTTAGACGCGTCGTCCTTCTCTTCCGTCGGGGCGTGGGCGCAAATTAGCGAAATGTGGAAGAATCTCGCTTTGATGCGGATTGTTGCTAGACGTTCGTCCACCGGGGTGTGCCAGTACTCGGCGACGGAGTCTCTCTCCCACCACAAATCCAACACCACATTTGCGCTCCTTTACATGGCAGCTGTAGTAGACGTCGCAAAGCCCCACGTGTTCCTTGTCTTGCCCCGTCCATCGCATTTCTTGGATGGCGGTGATGTCAGCCTTTGTCTTCCCGAGGACATCAACCAGCCGGGTATAGGCACCTTCCCTATTGAGGGTCCGGATATTCCAGGTGCATACCCTCAAATCAATGTCAAATGTTAGTTTGCCGCGGTCGTCAACAGAAAGGGAGGATCTATTCCGAGGCTTTTTATTCCTTTTCATTGGGCGGGGATTTAACGTGGCGGGACCCAAACCCTGCGCACGCGCTGTTTTACGCCTTCTCACTTTAGCTCGCTCCCAAACGGGTGTTCGGTCGCTACCCAGAGGATACGTGGAAATAATAATCCGGACGTTGTGAGCTGCGATTTGAACCGTACGCACAAGAATCACTTCTGGCCATCTCTAGGTGGATGGAAGTCAAAAGCTTTCCCGTGGACTTCTGCGCACGGAACCATACTCTAGTGAAATTCCGATTAAAGTAAAAATCCTAAAAAGTGAAATATTTTAGAGGGATTTGGGAGAAGTGATGCCACACGAGGCAGAACGAGAAAATAGGAAAACGGTGATTTAATATTTTTAATCACTGTGATAAACGGTGATTTGAAAATCGCTGTAATAAAGTCGCCGATAGTGATTTTTTGCCCATCACTAATTAGTACACATTCCGAAAGTGAAACAATGTCAATTGACATTAATTCACCTTGGAATTTATTCACCCTCTTAAAGTGAAGTACATAATGTTAGAAAAATAAATTTAGTTTTTTAGACTTATAGCGGTTTCTTTTCTCAATGAATATGTTGCCTCAATATATGGCAACATTATGTACATAAATGTTACCCCGTGCCTTGTAAAAAGATTGCATTTTCTGTAGGAGAAAAGAACAAAAAAACACTGCCAACTTAAAAATTAATGATTTTACTAACTTATTCGCAATTCGGTTACATTATAAAATAAAAATTTATTTATTAAGTATAATTATTATAATTATTACAAAACACGTATCAACGTCTTCTGGGAAACAGTCACCCTTACGCATTAACAAGGGCAGAAAATGTTGCACTTCTGCCGGGCCAGAGGTCAACATGTAGAGAAGAGAACAAACAATCCAGGAAAGATGCTGAGAAAAGAAAACGGAAATTTTACAGCCCTGGTACAGGACAGAATAAATGCAACATTATTTCCAGAAAAGAAAACGACATTAAATTCACCAAATGAAGGTGGATCTAAAAATATTACTAACCATCCAAACCTACATAGACGTTAATACGCCTTTTAATAGCAACAATAATAAGCATTTACTTCAACTAACAAATACTTCATTTATAAATATCAAATTCCACTCGATATATATAAGGCAATTTATTATTGAAAAATTCTGTCATGACCTGCATTATTTGCGTGCAATAAGGACACAAGAAAGTTGAGTTATTTGTCTCTGAACTCTTGTTTATACGTATGTATACGTATTTAATTTAAGTGTCGCTATAAAATATATATGTAAATATTTCAAAAATGCATATTTCATAAAAAACATAAAACAAATTTTATGAAATGTACATATGTAAAAACCGGATTTAGTCAATATTTTTTTAGAACGGGGGAGGTTGGGTAGACCCGCGGGGTGGCCCGCCTCGCGAACGCGGACCGCAGTGGTGTTGTGCACTATTAAAGCTGTGTACTATGTACATATGTAGGTTGTATGTTAAAACTGGATTTTGTCAATATTTTGGATTTTACTGCGCTCTCGAAAAGGTAATATTGTCTATGGACGATAAGAAATAGTGTTCATGGACGTTATTTCCGCTGGCCTTATTACACCGTCCCCTTAAGGTTTACATCATTTTTAACATTTCTGGCATTAATTCACTTTACAATTGTGTATTAATGTCAATGACACTTCGCTGCCTTTCTCATTTGCGTTGGTGAACATTTATTGTTAAGCATGTGGTTAGCAAAGTTTGACTCTGGTGTTGACATGGGATGACGGAAATTCCTTCCAAAGTAAATAATTTATATGGAGTTGTTTATGTTGTTTATGCTTTTGAGTTATTTTCTGGTTAAATAATAATTGTTGTAAAATTTGTTAAACATGTTTTGCTCTTTTGAATCTGATCTCTTTGACTGTTAATTAACGCATTCACATAGATTTGAATGTGGCTAAATTGCAATTAACGACTGTGTAATTCACAGTACACACTCAAATCAACGCTTATGTCTTCTTGTCGTTCCCGGTAACTTCGAACTCTTCATTCACTCTACACCTCTGCTAGACACGAACCGCCAGCATACGAGTTGCGCACTTGTGTGCATTAACACATAAACACATACATATGTATGTTGTGTTTATCCCTCTCAACCACTCTTCTCCCTCTTTCCCCAAAATATGTCCCCTTTTGCCTACAGAGTGCACAATAATTTGCATCCATTTTGCCCCAAGTTCTGTCCAACAGTCATCCCTAGATTGAAGCGTTAAGCGTTGCGTTTCCTAACGAAGCGCGCATTATCCCTAAATAAAAGCGCCGCATTTTTTGACGTTCCCGGATTTACTCTAGTTTTTTCCTCGCTACTATTTTCAACACTTAACTTCAAGACGTAACGCCCTGTCAAAAATGAAAACTCCATTTGCACGGCGCTAGCGACGCGTTATGGTGGGATGCTTCATATATGTACATACATTGTATGGGCATGAGGATCTTTGAAATTTCTTTGGCGCTTAACGCCCCAATTTAGGGATGGCTGTTCGGTGCGGTTAACTTTGTATGCAGGTGAATTTTTTAAATGTACAGCTGTGACATTTCGCGTGTTTCATGCAGCACGCAGTGCAATACGACGACGCATGGTGGCATACATAAGTGAACCAGATATGGCGGTCGGTCACAATCATTGGCGCGTGTACGCAATATTTTTGCATTGAAGCTATTTGCAGATACATATATACATAACTATGCACATAAGTAAATATGAACATATTAATTTTACCATCCCATGCATTATTGCTACATTAATTCTCGCCCTTTGCACTTAAAACCTCTTCATTATCATTTGCCATCAATGGCGGATGGTTTAACGTTACCACATTTGGCTGCCACCCACTAAATTGCGAGCGCATTCAACTCATCCCAGCCAGCAAAAATCTCGAAAATAGATCCGAAAACTAAAATAAAAGTGGATGAAATGCGAATTTTTGTCCGTTTACCGATTTCATTTTCGGATACTTTGACGATCCTTTTCCCCACTAAAGTGTGCGGCAGAGACGTGTGTACAGATAAGTACGGAGTATGATTGTGAAACGGATACGTTTTGGCTGTTTTCGTGAAATTTTGCTGATTGAATTTTTAGTTGAATACGCTTTCCTTCTGCATTTCACAGATGCTTTTTCATAGTTCGGATAAAATTAAATAAAAATAACGATTTATTTTATTGCTTTTGACAGCATTCGAAGCCGGGATCTCCTGACAGCTAACACATATTAGCACACTCCTCTACACACTCAGCTCTGCCGATTATGCATAAATGTGTTCAAATGTTCAGTTTGAATGTTCGAATACGAAAAATGAATGACAATTTAAAATGTTTTTGTACGTCTACGGATACGAAAAATGTACGAAAACCGCACTGTCGGCAACAGGTAGTTTCTCTGCTGGCTGGGATGTAACTATGTATGTATGTGCATACATATACACCCATGTATGCAAATGTGAAATTTTCGCTCCAGTGGTTTTTGCTTTGGCAATGTTTAATTTTTCAACAAACAACAGCGGAGCAATGAATCTCAAATGCGAAGAAAGTTTTCTATGAAATAAACATACTACACAGTACTCCTCCCTGTTTATGTGTGAAAATGGAGCTTTTTGGATCCATGCCGGCTTTCATTATTAATAACAGCAGCGACTGCAAGTAGGGACAAAACTATACTAGTAAATGTAAGAACATACTCGATACTTTTCTTCCAATACCGATTATTTTTGGTATCGATACTTTTATACCGAGTAATGAGTAGATACCGAAGAAAGTACTTGTATCGAAACTCCATTCAATGACAATTTTATTCCCCGGCTCATGATAAAAACATAATGATGTAGAACCGTTCTTTCAATTTGTCGACCATGATGTTTTTTTTTTTGAAGTTTTCCAGCATTTTAAAATCACATAAAATTGAAAATAAAAATATTAAATTGTTCACAATTTTTGTTGTTTGCGATTGAAGATAAAAATGTATGTGTGAGATTGTGAGTAAATTTTAAAATTACAATGTTTGCAAACGTCAAAAATGCTAGAAGTGTCTCTCAGCGGTTCTACCTTTATCATTCCCCGGCCTATAGCTTTTTTCACTTAGGTTTTTTGCAGTTTGGTTGCCAATGAAACCCGCAAGGCGTCAAGGTCCGTTTAATGCCAACGTGTCAAACGTTTCTTCAAATTTATACTTTTTGTTTTAATCGGAATAACCACGGTATATATCTGGAAGAGGGCATCATGCTGATCATTTGCGTTGAACAAAGTCATAGTCTGGCGTATCTGAGTTTACTTCTATTGAAATTCAAAGTTTAATAGGGCCTCGCATTGTAAGAAACAACATTTTCTCCAACGTCAAAGATCTATGTACATATCTTTCTTCTTCTTTATTGGCGCTGTAACCGCCTAAGCGATTTTGGCCGAGTCCAAAACAGCACGCCAGTCATTTCTCTTCTGTGCCAACTGACGCCAATTGGAAATGCCAAGTGAAGCCAAGTCCTTCTCCACCTGGTCTTTCCAACGCAGAGGAGGCCTTCCTCTTCCTCTATTACCAGCATCGCGACCCGCGTTGAATACTTTCAGAGCAGGAGCATTTCTGTCCATTCGAACGACATGACCTAGCCAGCGGAGCCGCT
>JAPVRG010156426.1:8680-18995 GCA_029783565.1 Rhagoletis cerasi | reverse complement strand
CCGATAAAAAATTATCGAAAACGGTCAACGTTGTCCAAAGTTATCCACTAACATACACAAAAAAATATTCAGACAAATTGATAACTTTTTCCTTTTTGGAAGTTGGTAAAAAAAAATTAAACTCAATTTCCCTCCAAACCATGCTTTCAGAGAATTCTGAATAGCAGAGAAATCTTAAAGAATTCGTAAAGAAAGCATTATCTCCTTTCCGTTTTTTTTTTAATTTTCTAAAGTGAAATGTACTGAGATTCTTTTACGAAATTTCGGAAGAAAATCGCTGTGATATGAAGAATTTTTTCAGAATTTTTTAGACTTCTGCAAGAAATAGTACGGAAATTTCTTTACGAGCTCGTGTCACCGCTTCATATGATTTTCTTTAAAGATTCGAAAACAAATCGGAACTTCCAAAAATGGAGATACTTGAAGTATTTATGAAAGAGAAGTTTCGTAAGTAAGATTAACCATAAGATCAATAAATTAACTGCTTGCCTACCAAAAATCGTCGGAAATCACAACAAACCAACCAACCAGAAAGGAAACTACCAATTTTGGTCCAATTGGACCAAACCGGCAACACCGTTGGCGGGATAACGGTCCCTGTGTCCCGTTGCTGGCCCGTTACGCCGTGGTGGCGTGATTTTGTTGTTGATTGCCGCGGTCCGCGCGGGCTTACCGTTGACGCTGTTGGTAGACGTTCTGTCTACGCTAGTGACGATGCTCCGCTTTTACTAGTGGGTAACTCTCTAGTTGGCGCTGCTGACGCTACTCGGTCGTGCCTGGTGTCGCTGGTGCGCGGCGTTCTGCTGCCACTGTTGACGTCGCTCTCTTAATGGAGAGCGTGGCGCTCGGCTGGCGCGATTGGCGTCGCTCTCTTGACGACGACCGTGGCGTTCTGCTGGCGCTGTTGGCGGCGGTGCTCTGCTGGCGTAGTTGGCGTCGCTCTCTTGACGGCGGTGCTCTGCAGGCGTAGTTGGCGTCGCTCTCTTGACGGCGGTGCTCTGCTGGCGTAGTTGGCGTCGCTCCCTTGACGGCGATCGTTGCGCTCTCCTGGCGCTGTTGACGTCGCCCTCTGTCCGTGCCGGCGACGTCCCTCTGCTGACGGCGGGTGAGCAGGTGTCGCCTGTACGCGGCTTCACGGTTGACTGTGGTGAGTGGTGATCGAGTCCACCTTGGGCTCACTACTTCTGATTGGTGATATCTTGTTCTGTCCCAGCGTAACAACAAGCTATCCCTCAAATCAGTCGTAGCTACGCTTAGGCTCTGGCTTTCCACTTCTGAGGGTTGATGCCTTGTCCTGTCCTAGCCTAATAACAAGCAATCATCCTTCAGTCATAGAAGTTCAGCCACGACCGCAGCTCCGTGCTGACTGACTGTTTAGCGGCCGTTTCGTCGTTTTATAGGCCGCCTGTGTGATATTGCTCGTGTTAGTTGTGTGCGTATACATGTTGCTGCGTTGCTTTGGCATCATGTGGTGTGGTTTTTGCCGGTTTCCGGTGCTTAGGTGGTGGGTATTTGTGTGGGCCAAATTACCCAGGGATATTTGGTCCTCACAATATGTATATAGATTAGCACTATAACAGCCTAGAATAACAATAAATCTATGGAGGAATTTCTCAAGAAAATATAGATTGATATATATGTATGTCTTTCCGAATCAATAAAGTGCTGAAAGTTAGTATATAATAATCGATTCTCCTCAAAATCCGTAAAATTTAAAATCCGAGGTGATTCCTCTTCAAATATTACCAACGATCGCTTTTTGGAATCTTCGTGAAACAAATTATTTCATTATATTTCGCAAATAATCTAAGGATCCGCTTCTTTCTTGATAAATATGAAGTAGTGTTGTATGGGTAAGACGTTTTTGGGTCATTCGTCTACGGAGTTGATTTTTCAATCTCCATAAAGCACTTAAATACCTTTTGCAAGAAGCTGCTGAAGCTGAAACTTTTATTATCAAATTGACTAGTCTATAGACTCAATATAAAATGCTTACCGTAGTAGAAGAAGATTTTCGAAGGTAGGTACGTTTCTTCGTAGCATGAAGGTTTTTCTCCTGGCATGTTTTTCAATATTTGGAGCTGAGAATAGAGGTTAGACAATTTAGAATTATCTGTAAAAAGTCCCTTTGTATGCATCAAGAAGTATACTTTCCAATGACAACACAGCATCAAGATCTAGAAAAAAAATTCAGTTATATGATTACCATTATTACAATCAAAGCAAAATTAATTATATTATGAAGAGATCATAGCAGGGACCGAAAATAACTGTTATTTTTTCAACAGTCAAATTTTGCCAATTATATTTTAAGTCCGAAATAAAAGTCCTTTCCGGATAATAAACAAACCGCTTATCCAAATTAAACAAATCTAGTATCAAATGAAAGAGGACTGAAAGGGATTTTAAACAGAAATAACGAACGAAGGTTACCGCATCCATTTATATTTTTTTATAATTTAATACAAAATTATTTCATATACCTGACCCAAGGTTTGTTCTATGGTAATTAAATAACATTTTTTGTTGAAATATGTGTCAAAAGGTGGCTTTCCTCATTTAGACATTTCAGTTTTAAAGCCATTTTCGTCCTCTTTTATTTCATACCACATTTGTTTAATTGGGTTAGCGGTTTGTTTATTAGCCGGAAAGGACTTTTATTTCGTACTTAAAAAATATTTGGCCAAGTTTGACTGTTAAAAAAAATAACTTATTTTCGGTCCCTGGATCATAGAGATATGTACATCTGTGAGGTATACATTCTTTTATTTAATTTTATCGTTTCTAGATCAAATCTTTCTTCTAATTCGTTTGAAAAAAAGTATAGCACCTCGAAGTAGTCTTTTCGGTACCATTATTAGTTGATAATCTCCCTCCTGACCTGGGATGTAAGCGGCGAGGAATTTTATTGATTATAACCTCAGAAGGATATTCGAGATCCAATATATGAGTATATTGTCCTCTCGTTGGAAAACATGAGTGGGCAGCCGCCCTCTTGCCAATCGGTTTCGACGTCCCTGAACATTTTGATTAAAAAAGTTTAGTTAAATCAATATTGATTTCAGCAAATTAACTTCATTTACTATACAGCACACAGCCACGTTATCTGCTGATGCTTAGTAATTCATTCCAGATCTATACAAATTACACAAGTTAATACGCAACAAAAAGCTTGTGAGTAAGGTTTCATGTTAAGATAAATTAAGTTTTTTCTTCGAAATTTTGTATGCTGTCGTTAATGTCTGACACATACCTGTACAGGTGGGTACTGGTGTATGCTCGTAACGACTCAATATGTTTGTGTTAAGGGAAAGCTTGTTTACTTTAGCTTCAGTTTGCGCATACACCAGCCAGTTTGTGTTAAACTGCACGTTTCTGTATTCGTGCCTATGCCAAAATATCAGCACTATATATAATCACGAGAATCGCCTTAATGAACACTAATTACTGTTACGCTGAGACAAACATGCAAGAATGTACGTACATAGTAAGTATAAATGTGGGAATGTGTGTGTAAGTATTGCATGTAGTCCCACAATGAGCATATTTTGAGGCGCATATAAGCTTGTACGAACAATGAGATGACTTGAGTTTTTTAAGCCACTGAAATGCACTCTTTTGCACGTGTACACACACATAAAACATAAATAGTTAATATAATTATGCGAAACATATCTACGTACATAGCTAGTATATTTCAAGCGCATTTCCGAAAATAACAGTAATTTCCTGCTTTTAAAAGCAAAGCAAAATATACATACAACGAAAACGACAAAAGAGCAAAATTATAACGAAGCAGAAAAAGTGGTCACAGAAAATGGAGCAAAATAATGCCACGACAAAAGTGAACAACGATTCTCGCAGCAGTGCGAAAATAAACAGACGCAGGTGGTGTTTCTATCGCAGACAACAGCAAGCAACGTTAATAGCAGGTGAAGACCGACAAGCAACAACCATAAAAGCCAGGCGCTAAATATACAGAAAGACGCAAATAGATACATTCACACATAAAAACGTTCGTAAAGTGTGCACATCTGAATTCATGTGAGCAGTCATTTGTATGCCTTGTGCCCGCGAGTCCAGAGTCCCGAGCACTTGCACCACTTACTGTAACATACATACATTTTTTTTATACATATGTATGCCACCTGGGTTGGGTAAGCGACTAGGATGAAAAAGCATATGTGAACTCGTTTATTTGTTAGTTATGCTGCTGTGCGCAAAAATCCTTTTATCGTCCGCTATGTACTTGGGTTAGCGCAAGTAAATGTGTGTATGCGTTTGTGCTTAGTTGCAAAATAAACTACGCGACAGTGTATTAAGGCAAGCATTTGGCAAATTTCACATACATTGTGCGGTGTATTGTATGTCGTTGAGTTCACCTCGCCAACCTTTTCGCCTTTGCCATCCTTTTCACTATCACTACCATCACTTTGCCACTTAAGGTTTAGCCACTTTGCTGTTGCTGCCCGTGGCTGTGCTGGTGAGCGAAATGTTTTAAGCGCCGCGTCCTTTTATTTGCGTGCGCTCGTTCATTTGAAGTTTCTATCACACAAATGCGCACATACGCGTGTGCATACCAACCTTGTAGGAAAAATAGTACTTATTCTTATTTCCTAATTTTTAGCTATATAGTTCTGCTACGGGAAGGTGGAATCACTCTAGCGGGAACAGGATTTTGAGGATATATATGAGTTATGTGGAGCTCGGGTCCCTCAAAATCAATCAATAGAGTTAAACTAATCATCAAATAAATAGTTGAGTTTGTGTAGTTGCTTTGCTTGTGAGTATTTCGTTACTTTACCGAGAGTTCTTTCCTAGCTCGGTTGCAAAAGAATCCTCCTTTTTAATGACATCAACTTTTTAATGTACATATGTATGATTACTGGTGTGGTAAAAAACTAAGAAAAAATATTTTTATGTAAGCAAATTCTTTACGGAATATTGATTTAATTCCAAAGGCCTCCCGTGCGCTCAATGAAAGCAGATACCTAGCTGGGAAACATGATTTCGCCCATCTACAGCCCTGTGCCAGACCTCTCGGGGAGGTCTGTGCAATGACACATAAGATACTGAAGGAGATAAATGTATGGTGCACTTTGCAGAGCCTTTCATTTAACCACAGAAAGACAACTCCGGTCTTGTTTACGCGGAAAAGAAGATTGGAAGGTCTCAACCTTCCGGTGCTTATAGGCGTAAACCTAATTCTAGATTCGAAGCTGTCAAGGAAAACTCACGTCGAGCTAAAGGTAAATCGAGTTCTGAAAGTTTTCGGAAAGTGTTGGAGAGCGTTTAGTAAGATCTGAGGTTTGAAACCTTATATAGTACTTTCCATATACACAGATTTAGTCAAGCCGATCGTGGCGTATTCTTCTGTAGTATGATGACGTAGAACCATGAACAAAACTACGATTTCTCTGTTAAACAGCCTGCAAAGGAGTGCGTGAGTAGGCATTACGAGCGGCTTTTAATGCTTTGTTTGATCTGATACCTATGGATTTAGCTATCCAAAAGGCGGTAATGAAAACAATGAACTGACTGCACGACGTTTCGAGCTGCGGCGACAGAGAGATGTTTTGAAGGTTGCCAAGGCGATAGCCTTTGTTTTTGACCCATAATGGCAAACTGATAACTCTCTTTTGGAAGAAAATACATCGTCCGCTTTCTTATAAAAGAGCAATGGAGATATCCAGACATTATCTTGTGGAGCTCGGTACTGATAGCTCTAAGACCGAAAATGGAACTGTAGCTGGATGATATATTGAGGGTAACCTCAAATGCTTTTCTAATTTAGGCATAATGACAACGGTATTTCAATCGGAAATCTTTGCAATAGTCAAAGTATCGGGCTGCATAATTGGCAACAGGTGCCGTGAAAATTAAATAAGGGTATGCATTGACTGCCCTTGTGCTCTTAAGGACTTGGAAAGTCCACGCACCTCTTCAGAAATAGTCCAGGAATGTAAATTGAGGCTGAAATCTGTTGCATAATGAGACAAATTTGAATTTACGTGAGTGCATTGGCAATGTGGCATTCAATTCAACGAAATGGCTGATGAATAGGCGAACGGAGCGTCCAATTGTACCGGGACCAGTTTTAGGGCCAAGTATACAGCCTGTGAAGGCCAGACAAGGTGACCTCAGATAGAGAAAAAGTTTTTGGTTTCGTCTCATATAAGAAGAAGAATGATTAGGGTCGCAACTCCCGATACGTTCGTTTAAACCCTTCAATTCCCGGTGACCCGAATGCATCACACCTGCAAAGCTTCAAAATACTTTGAAGGTATCGTGCAAATGGCTGACTTTTATATACGCGAACTGTGCGAGAACCGGATATATCCTCAATTCTTTGACATTGTTTTTATCCCGCGCCAAATCTCTAAGTAAGCTGGGGGTTGTAATAATCGCGCAAAGTGGGGGAGTGTCTGAACACGGCGAAGGGTAAATGGATGCACATTACGGCCTTCTCTCACCCCTACTCTGGATAATGGCTGTAAACGACCTTATAGAGAACCAGGAGAAGAGGGGTTGCCGGGGTATTGCCTATGCGGACTACCTGGCACTTAAGATTAGGGAAAGACTCAAGGATACCTGAATTTGGTAACAAGGGGGCGGTTAAGAGTGGCCTCACCCTCAACCCTGCAAGACGGAATTGGCTTTGTTTGATAGGAACTATAAGATTCCCAATGCGACTCTTCCCTCGATCAGAGGTGTCCACCTATAGCTCTCTGACAGTGTCAAGTACTCAGGCCCGATGCTGGACAGGCAACTGTTGTGAAAACCAACCACAGATTAAAGGGACAAGAAAGGCTTTGGTTGCCTTATACTGGTGCAGATAAACTATTGCTAGGAGATGAGGTCTCTCGCCCAAAGTAATTCATTGGATTTATAAGGCCTATTCTATTACGGAGCCCTTATCTGGTGGAATTCACTAGAAAAGCTATACCAGCTAAGCAGCTGGAGCGCTGCCATTATTGGTATTAGTGTCGAACTTAGAATCAGTTCTACACGGGCACTTAATGCCATGCTGAACATAACGACTGTCGATATTATAGACTGAACTATCGTAACACGAATTGCTATCAGGTTAAGGGAAACGGGGCAGTTATCAGGAGCTTCTCTCGCTTGAAAGTCCTCAACTCCCGCTGTTGGTGGGTGTTCTGACAAGGCATTGTTCATTTGGCATTCGCGCAATAAGGCTAGACATTTTATCTTATCCCTGCTATCGCTGCTTCCAGTAGGATGGTGAGGGGCAATCACCTCAGCACACTTAGGTACTAGGCTGCCCAGCCTTCTTTTGACTCTAAGCCTGAACAGCTATCGCGGTGCTTCGACGATTAGTACGGTATCATAAGGGAAAATTTTCCAAGTATACAAGTGCGCTGCCCAACCTAAGACAACCACTCCAATCTAACCTAACCTTATACAAGAAGACGGGCTTTGAATTTGACCAGTGGTGACGAGAGGAATCTAGTAAAGCATGGCCGCCATCAGAGACATATTGCCTCTTGTCTTGTGGCGGCAATTAATGATAAATGGGGAAATACTAACTTAGATCCTTATAAAACTAAATCACCTGTATGCATGGAGATATTTTTGGTTTGTAATATACCACATAATTTTCGTATTCTATAGAATGCTACTAACGGAACATTTTCCAGCAGGGCGCACTTATGTTTTAATTGTGTTAGTGTATTTTTATGAGTGCCCTTGTGATTTGTTCTACATTCACATGTCATTTTATTTGATTTCATTACCTTTTATTACAAGAACACACATATTCACATACGTGCGCAGGTATGTTTGTTTGCACATCTACGTACATATGTATGTACGAGTATGCTATGACTATAGGTAATGAACATTTTGCACATTGCCTTCGGTTGCTTTTCTAACCTTCTCTATCATGACATTTGTTTATGTGGTAATTTTCTGTCTTTAATTGTCATATATGAATCTAGTTGCAAACATATATGTACAGATGTTTACACTTGTGCACATAGATAAATGTGCATACGTAAATGTAGGTAAACATCGTACAAGAAATACTATTTGTGTTTGCACGTGGCATGGAAGGGACAAACTAAAATAAATGTACGGTTTGAATAAACAATGGCAGAATACCAATTAAAGAAAGAACATGGATCAGAAGCGCGAAAATTTAATGCTTTTTATAAACCTAGTGACCGAAGTGCGTCATCTTCATTGTTTGCATTAAATTTTCAGTATACCTTTACTACTGATTGACTGTAGGTTAATGCGTCAAAATCCAATTGTTTGATCACGGTTTGAAAATCCATAAGCACACTAAAAAAGATAGATGTCATGCGCGCTTGCCTGACTATTCGTCAAAAGATGTTTATGTCAACAAAGCGCTCCTTACTTCTATCTACATATGTTATACTTTCGAAGGTATCTCAAAGCGATTGCAATTTAAGTTAGCTTTTATTCAAAAATATTCAAAATAAAAGTGTAAATATGTAGAAATTAATGAAGTACGCATAGTAGCACAAAGCTTGTGTTCTAAAATGCAGAGGATACCTTACAAGAATAAATAAAAAAGTTAAAGCGACTATTTGCACCGGACTACTTTACATGCTAATGTTGATATTAGATATTGTTGTCGCTCATACGCTCTCACATGCGTGTGAATTAGGTTGGGCGTTAAGTAATAAAGCGGATTTAGGATCGGTGCGGTCATTTGATATACAATTTATGCATTATTACTAAACCCAACATAAAAAAGCCTGCAAATAATTACTTGCTTCACAGTCTAAGTTACTCGCATGCCATGGCGTATGAGTGACAACAATATCCAGTATCAATATCAACTTTTATGGCATATTCTTTTCGAGAAATAATGTTGCAATTATTCTGACTTGTGCTAGGGTTGTCAATTCGCGTGTTCCATTCTCAGCATTTTCCCTGGGTTCTTTGTTCTTTTCTCAACTTGTTGTCCCAAAAAAATGCATAATTTTCTACCCGTGTCAAAGCGTAGTGTTGTTGAGTAGATTCATATTTTTTATAAATACCTCTTTATGTTGTAATGGAAGTGAATTGTATAAATTTATTAAAATTAATAAAATAAAGTGTAAATAAGTTGGTAGAATCATGAATTTTCTAGTCGGCAATTTTTTGTTTTTTGCTCAATTAAAAATGCAACCTTTTTACAGGGCGCAGGGAAACATTTATGTACATAATGTTGCCAAATAATGGGGCAATGCTTGCATTGAGTAAAGAAACCGCTATTAGTTAGGTTGAAGTAGACATTTCGAATCGACTGTGACTTTTTATTGATTTAGTACCAGGGTGGCCGAGCTTTGCTCAGAAGGCATAAACCTTTTAAAGTTTTTGAAAATTAAATAAAACATCAAGGTTTGGGTATCAAATAATGATAATTTAGATAGCATTGCTAATGGAATTAAACATTTAAGATTACGATATACCCGCGTTTGAATATGTACGAATTTTTTCAGATTTTTCGAAGCTCATTAAGAGGTCGCTATTTTAATTTTTTCGCAAAATTGTGTATTCAAGATTCACGCAGCAAACCACATGTGGCAAAAAGACAAATAAAAAATTGTTCTAAGCAGCTTTTCAATAGTTTTACAGTTCCTGAAAAACTTTTTCCACTTTTTCGAAAAATTTTTTTTTCGGCGTATTTTTGCAGAACTTTCTTTCCTTTTCCGGGACTCTAGAACTATAGAAAAGCTGCCCGAAACAATTTTTTATTAGCCTTCTTGCGTCGTATGCTTCGTGAATCTGGCATAAACAATTTTTAAAGCAATTTTTTTGTCAAAATATCCAGAAATTTATTTTTATTTTTCAAGAACTCTAGAAATATTGGAAGGCTACTCAGAACAACTGTTCTTTTTCGTTTTGCGTCATACCGTATGCCAACTTCACACACATATATAGTTTTGATGGCAATGTTTAAAGGACGTGTTAAGCTTCGGTTTCCTCGAAAAGCGGTGCCGTAGTATTACGACCGTACCATACCGACCGCTATTTTCAACGCTAATAGCGGTGCCGCTTTTATGTAAAGCCACATGAACGTAACGTTAGTTCACGTGATAGCATTTTCTTCGACTTATTTGTTTCACATTTTATGTCTTCTGGCCTTCGTTTGGTCTCCATCTTTCCGATTATATGTAGCTAGAAATTTATTAGATTAATATGTTAAAATTGCGTTATTTTCTACAAAATTGTTGAAATATATGCAATATTAATAAAAGTAAATACTCACCGCTTCATATGTTGCGTTCTCAAAAAACGTTGCAGAATTGTTTGGCACCGTCACTGTCACCGTCATAAA
>JAPVRG010156409.1:0-16029 GCA_029783565.1 Rhagoletis cerasi | reverse complement strand
GAACATGCTCAAGTGCTTTTTTTCTAAGACTTTTGTACTATGTAGAATAACAAAAGTCTTTCGAACTATCTTGCTTACTGTCTTTCAATTGTCTTGCAAAAGACTACTATCTTAGCCAGAATTGTCCTGCTACTCAACACCGTCAATGCTATGCTGGCAGATTTGAAAAGCTAATTTTTTGAAATATTAAGATACAGGAATAAAATGTTTTTGGAGCTGCTGCTGGCGGTGCTGCTGTTCATCGCATTCTACGACTATTATATGCGCCTGCGTAATCGGGAATTTTACCAGCGTATACCGTTAGTTTCGAAGATACCGCTTGTGGGTTGCATACTGGTGTTGGCGCGCTTTCAGCCAGATAGTAAGTAATAAAATTTGAAGACTGCCGCTTTGAACTGGAGTATACTAACTTCTCTATTTTCTCTTTCTCTGCCGCCATCTCCCTTCGTTTCACTATCATTTTGCCCCCATAAGATTTACATCTAAAGTTTCAAGAGTTTGTAACGCGTTTTGGCAAAAGCTTCTGTGCGCCTGTGCTGCGCGGCTTAATGGTCGTAACAGCCGATCCACGCTATGTCGAAGAGCTGCTCAGCAGTCAAAAGCACATACAAAAGAATCAACTCTACTGGCTACTACGCGGCTGGTTGGGCAACGGACTGCTGCTTAGCCATGGCCGCAAGTGGCAAACGATGCGCAAAATCATCACGCCCACCTTTCACTTCAAGATACTTGAACAATTTGTAGATGTTTTTGAGCGGCAGAGTCGTATTTTGGTGGAGAAACTAGCTGAATTTGCGGATGGCAAAACGCCTGTGGATATTTACCCATATATGGGTCTAATGACGCTCGATGTGATAGCAGGTGATGATATGTGTGTAGTTTTGTAATTGGTAACATTTTTTTTTCTCGCACACCAGAAACTGCCATGGGCGTCTGTGTGAATGCGCAGCATGACTGCAAATCGGATTTCGTGCAAGCCGTGAAGGAGTGAGTACATACGCCTTATACATTATTGAGATTTTGCAAATGATTTGATGTCGATTTTTTCTATTGTCTGGCATAGTGTTACAAATATTGTTGCCACACGTTTCATACGACCCATATTGGCTTGTCCGCGCTTTTTCAAACTACTCCGTCCGCAACAGTATGACAAGCAAAGGGAAGGTGTTGAAATTATGCATCGTTTTACTGAAAAAATTATTGAGCAGCGGCGCAAGATGCTACAAAATGGTATAAATGTCAACACGAAAGCCGTATCCACTGATACGGACGGTAAGTGGCAAATCATTGCATCAGTGACGATCAGAGAGAGCTTTTACTCTGACACGCACAGAGTAGAAGCTCTCCCTGGTCATCGCTGCATTAGAAAAGCAATTAAAATAATCAGTAAAAAAAGTAATTCAAAGATAAAAAAGTTTAAAAAATATCTATGTATGTAGATCAGTGACGAATGGAGAGAGCTTTTGTAAAACTTTAAAAATCTTTAAACGCTCCCAGCACTTTGGAGGTAACAGCCTTACAGGGCAATTCTGGCTAAGATAGTTGAAAGCCTTTCGTAAGCCAATTGAAAGACAGTAAGCAAAATAGTTCGAAAAACTTTTGTTATTCTAGTACAAAAGTCTTAGAAAAAAGCTCTCTCATTCACCACTCCTGGTTAAATGCTGTTTTGACAGAAAGCACTTGAGCAAGTTCCAAATGGAGATATATATCATTTTGCTTGCGCTGCTTTAACAGTGGCAATGGCCGAGTGAACGAAGCACTGGGGAGTCATTAGAAAGATCCGAGGTGCAAAAGAGTTATTTTTTTTTATTTTTTTTAGTTTAATATTTTTTTCTTTTTTTGATTTAATTTTTCTTTTCTTATCATAATACAATTATCTTTGGGAATTTTATTTAATTGTTAGAAACTTCTTTTATTTCTATTATTTTAATATAATTCTCTTTTTTTATTTAGTTTTATTGTAATTTTTAGATTTTATTGCCTTAAAAATACTTTTTTTTTATTTAATTTAATTTTTAGAAACTTGTTTTTCTTTTTTTTAGTTTAGTTAAATCACTTTTTGAATTAAAATTTTTAGATTTTTTTGAAGAAAAATATTTTTTTAATTTTATTTAATTTTTACCCTTTTTTATTTAATTTAATTCTTTTCAAGAAAAATATTGTTTTAACTTTATTTAGTTTTTCCCTTTTTATTTAATAAAATTTTGTTTTTAATTTTTTTTTCAAGTTTTTTTTATTTTTCAAAATTAATTTAATTTTTAGAGACTAGTTTTAATGTTTTCTTTTTTTAATTAATTTTTTTTTTAAATCTTAGTTTCTATTGTGTTAAAAACAGGGACCGTAACAGTTATGATCTTTACAATAAAAATCATAATTCAACCGTTAAAATTTTATTTCTTTTTTTTCGATCAAATTTAATCGTTATTTTTTGATTTTTACTTTTTCGATAAAAAAAATAATCGTTATTTTTGATTTTTATTTTTTCGATCATAATAGATTTAAATGGACCATAAAAAAGCAGTCGCCGTTATAACGTTAAAAATGATTGAAAAAAAAATTAAACAATAACGATTATTTTTTGATCGCAAAATCAAAATCATGATATTTAGCGATTATTTTCGGTCCCTGGTTAAAAAGAAAAATATTTTTTTTTACTTCAATTTAATTTTTGAAAAGTTTACTGCTAAAAGACAAACAGAATAACGCTTAGACCTCCTTGCTAGCATATCTTTCAAATAGTCTTTCGGAAGATACAAAATAGCTTTCAAGATGGTTGCCAGAATAGCCTTTTATCTTTCGAAACACTGTGGTGAGATGAACGACAGTTGCCAGAATTGGGCTGTTAGATTACAGTAAAACGATATTATTTTGGGTCAGCGTAATGCACAAAAAGCTTTAAAAAGCTTGGCACGTGTGTGCACGAAGCGACCAACTTCGCTTGAAAGCCCACAAAAAAGCTTGAGCTGCTCCAAAAAGTTGGTCTCACTCAAATCTCATGATCCGCCTAATAATCAAGTATCTTTCCTTCCTCTTCCCCAGATATCGGCTTGAAATCGCATATGGCGTTACTGGATGTGCTTTTACAGGCCACAACCACCGAAGGACAACCACTAACCGATGACGAAATACGCGATGAGGTGAATACATTCATGTTTGAGGGCCACGACACCACCACATCGGCCATCTCTTTCTGTCTATATCTGCTCTCACGTCATGCCGATTGTCAGCGCGAGCTTTTCGAAGAGATACGCGCCAAATTCGGCGATGACACTAAACGACCTATTAAGTATTGCGACCTGCAAAATCTCACCTACTTGAACTGTGTGATCAAAGAGTCATTGCGCATCTATCCGCCCATACCAGTTATTGGGCGTTGGCTTAAAGAAGAGCTTGTGTTGCGTGAGTATATGAAAATTAGACGTTTTATAAAGCTTTGTGTTAGCTTGTATATCTCTCTCTCTCTGTCGTTTTTGTGTCAACTTTCAGCTGATGTCACCCTGCCACCTCGCACCAATGTACTCATACTGTTGTGGCAAATCTTACGCGATCCTGATGTGTACCCCGAACCCGAGCGTTTTTGGCCTGAACGTCATTTGACAGCGAATGCGCACGCAAGCGCCTTTAGTCATATACCCTTTAGCGCGGGACCGCGCAATTGTATAGGCCAAAGGTTTGCTCTAAACGAGATGCGTGCTGTTGTTGTGCAGGTTTTGCGACATTACGAGCTGCTACCAATGGGCGCACCAATACAACCGTCGATTAAAATTGTGTTACGCTCAAAAACAGGCGTAAATATTGGACTCAAGAGGCGCGCCTATGTGTAGGAAGTGATGTGCATATATCAAGTGATAAAAACAAGCAATAAAAATGTGATATTTTCAATTATTTACGAATTGGCAGAGAGTCTCTTTTATTTATTAGATTAGGGCCTGCTTTATGGCTAACTGTGGCCGTGAACTTCATTAGCAACCAAACGGTTTTTAAGGTATGCGTTTTTTTCAACCTCGAGAAAAACAGCGGAGAGTGTCTGAAGGTGCAGCGTTCGTTGCGTTTCTTATATATTTACCAAAACTCTACCAAAGAGCGGTTGTGGCCGGGATGTTATGCTATATTTTTTCAAGAGCGTCTTTACTGTTTATACTTGGCGGAAAGCAACATCTTTGGCGATACTTTACCGTAAAATTTTTAAATCATCAGACTTATGCCCAATAAGCTGCGCGCCTACGTCCGTCAGCCACCACACTTGAAATGATTTAGAAACTCAAATGATAACAATACGAGTATTGATAAGCCACTGCTGAGTGACGTTAGCCTATTTCTGTGGGCAAAAATATGTTTATGTGGAACAATTGCCAGTCAATTAGCGCCATTCAAACGGAAGCAATATGTTATTGCCGATATTTATGTACTTCTCTTTTCTGATTAAAATTTACGATTATTTTCACAGACGCAATGCACAATTTGCAGCTGCATTCATTGTAAGCCCAAGGCCTTAGCCTATTCTGGGCAATGTCTCCTTGGTTTTTGGAAACGTGTCTCAATATTTTTTCATTTGGAATATTTTATCTCTTAAAAACTACATTGCATACGTCTTCTTGCTGTTAAATCACTTCAAGGCGCGCTGAGGCAAAGTATGGCATATGTGGATAATCTTCGAGGCAATACTTTTCATATGCGATGCACGCCACTTTGTCTCTTTAGCAGCCAAAAGGTGATTACGAAAAATGTAAACGTTGGGTCCGATAACAAGAAAGGGCCCATGCCTTATAATAGACGAGCTACTTGAGCAGTTTGTGGAGGTTTTCGATCAGCAAAGCGCCGTTATGGTTGAGAAATTGAAAGCGCGCGCCGATGGCAAGATGGTTGTGGATATTTTTACAGTTGTCGGCTTAGCAGCGCTGCATATTATATCCGTATCGGATTGTAAAGATTGATGCACAAAAACACCCGGAATTCTCCTATGCCAAAGTGTTAACTGAGTGGGCAGTGAATTATAAAAACTCACAATAACTGTAGGATTGGCCTGTGGGAAAGTACTTATTTTGTATAGACTAAATTGCCATTAAGCAACACTGATATGCTAATGCAACACTACATAACGAATAAAGGGTCGGAACTGGGGTCGAAGTATGAGTTCCGTGAGCGGAACGGCAATCGTTCGAAAAAATTTTACGTCACTGATCGTACGAACGACAATGATTGAAGTATGGGAAACGATAGCTAACGTAACGTTATTTGCCACAGGATGTAATAGATGAAATAAAAAAATTTTAAAAGATACATGCGAATTAAATGTCATTTTCTGCGTTTATAAACAAAAGAAAATTGAATACTCGAGATATAAATATTTAAAAGTAAAAATGGATGTAGAATTATTATTTTTATTGGAAAGTTCAGCTGATGAAAGTGATGAAAATACACAAAGACTTGTGAGAAGACGTTTGGGGGATAAAAGTAATCCACTTTCTTTACTATCCAAAGCGTACGTAGTTGAAGCGACAGCCAAAGATTTCGGCTCAACAAAGAGGCTTTTGATTATGTTTTGAAAAGTTTGGAGTTAAAAAGTCTCCCTTGAGCAGCAGTGCCCCAGTACTTCAATTATCTGCCGCACTTTCGCTTTTGGGAAGTGGTGGGTTCCAGCACTCGGTAGGAAGTGATTATTTAATTGTAATGTGCCAAAGTTTGGTTTCGAGATTCACAAACAATTTACTGAAGCAAATGGAAGATAAACTGTGTCCTAGCACATAAAATTCATGCCAGAATCTTCGACTGGCTGCAAAGAATGGTTTTATGAAAAATTTGTGATTATCAATACAAAATGTGTGCTGTGAATGCCAAATATGGCGAAGCTGCTCACGACTCATTAATCTGGAGACATTCCGACCAGAGAAGGGTTTTAGAAGACCTATTTGAATCAAATGCAAATAACAATTCATGGATTTTGGATACTATTGGCACTAATTTTACAATTTTAAAAATATTAATTTTTGTTATTTATTAACTAGGAGATTCCGGTTACCCACTCGAACCATGGTGTATAACGCCCTACAGAAGTCCTCAAGACGGTTCTGATGAAAGCGCTTTTAACGAGCTTTATAACCAGCCAAATAGTGGAATCCTTGACACAAGTGATATTTACGTTGGAGAATATACTCGAATTTCGAGGGTTGCTCAAAATATAAGAAACCAAATAAACCAGTCCCTTTTGAATTAAAAAAAATATATTTAAGTCTGTATACCTTATACAAACAATTTATTTAATGCAAAAAATTCATAAAACATAAAAAAAAAAATAAAACATATTCTTTTCTTTAACTAAAACTAATTCACAAAAGGTAAATATATACATATAAACAACACCAAAATATCACAAAGATTCCATATCTTTTAAAATATAATTAATCAGCTAAACTCTTGAATTTAGTAATTCTAATTCCATTTTTTTATTTCTAATTCAATTCCTTGAACAATAATATATCTTTTAAATATTTCTTCTTTTATTTCCAAAAGTCTTTCTTGAATTAGAAGCAGCCGATCTAATTTTGTATTCCTTCGATACTTCTAAATTTTTTTCTATTAAAACTAGCTTTGTATCAGCTTTTATTTTTTGCTTCTTTGGTAGTGGAGGCACATTTTCTTGATTGGAGTCATCGGATAATAAAGCACTGAATATATCACCAATCTGTTCAGTCGCATTATTTTCATGGAGCGGTTCCATAGGCGAAGTTGAAGTGCTGCTTCCAAAAGTTTTGACAGTTGGCAAACCGTCCACACTTACTTCCAGACCACTTGCTTCGATAATGTTTTCTTCGGCCTCTGTTATCAACTTTTCATCATATGGACCGCCGCCAGTTTGCCTCTTTGAAGCTTTATTATATGATAGCTTCTTCTTTGCTTGATATTTTTGGTCGGCAAAAACCTTAAGATAACAAACATTTCATAGTTATACATCACAATACATGTATACATTAGATTTTATTGATCCTAATCTTTCTCCATGATTTCGCATCTTTTACAGGTGGTCCGGCAGAATTTAGCTTGTTTGTAAGCTCATTCCAAAATCTTGCCTTAGTTGCCTTTCCTTGTGCACAATTCGGAAACATATTTTTTGCCAAGTTCGGATGCTGTTTCATGAACTCGCCCATAATAAACCTTTTTTCGCCGTTTAGCTTATTAAAATGTGTCCTATAAAGCCGAAATTATATAAGCTACCAAAGTCATACATATTAATTATATTTTTAATGATTTACTTAAATTTTTTGCTTCGGCTCTAAAAATTTTGTGCACGTACGATTGGCTGTATACTATCGAATGAAATTTCGAGTACCTGATACGATAGCGTATACGTTCACTGAACACATACTGTCGACTTACGATACGTAGGGTACGTTCACGGAACGCATGCTTCCAATATTACATTTTTACGTTACGAGTAATACGTTCACGGAACTCATACTTCGACCCCTGGTCTAACGATTTAACGAAAGGGACAAGATGTTAGAATACGAGACAAATAATCAATCGCGTACTCACGATCGAACGCGCCGGACGGATCACTTAGATGAGCTTCAACCCTACTAAGTTTCGTAGCTAATAAGCAAAAATGTAAACGGTTAATGTGAATAAAGTGATTTACTATATTTAAGCATTATAAATGACTATAATTCGAAGAGGCATCCTACATAACTTAGAAGTTTTTTCAGCGCCGCCGACATTATTGCTACACGCGTTATGAAACCACATCAACGTTACAACTTTATCTTCTACCCTTCTACCTAAGCGCATAACGCAAAGCCCTTAATTAAGAAAATACACAGACTTATTTTCATTTACGAATAGCGTGATTGAAAAGAGGCGCTTGAGCGCTCTAGCGCCGATGGCAATTATACAGCCATAAGTATATATAACTCTTCAACACTAATAAGAGAAATGTTTGAAATGTTGCCCTAAAAAGACTTAAAAATGAACGGCATCGACGTCAAGCAATGCATGGCCTTTCTGACGTACTGCCGCAGTCCACCGTCCACGGTAAACCGCTCTCAAATGCCGATATACGCGTAGAGGTGGACACATTCATTTTCGAGGGACACGATACCACCACCAGTAGCATATCTTTCAACTGCTAACGACAAATTTCGGAGGGTCACTATGCGTGAGCTACATGAGCTCAAGTACTTGGAATGCCTTATCAAAGAGGGCTTGCGTTTTTACCCATCAGTAACAATAATCGGCCGCATATCAGCGCGTGGGGCGTTGATTAGTAAGTTGAAATTAGGAGATATTTTTATGACTCGAAATCTTAGTACTCACTCGTTTCTTCCTTTTCTTCAGACAGCCAAAAATTGCCTGCGAACTGGAATCTTTCCACCTTAATTCATGACGCCTTGCGTCATTCTGATTACTTTGTAAGTCCCGATAATTTCGTGCCGAAGTGTTTCAGCGTTGTGCGGAAATCGATCAATTTGCTTATGTGCCTTTTAGCGCGAATCCGCGGAATTGAATAGGTCAAAAAAGTGCAATCAGTACTGTAATGAATTTGGTTATGCGCTCCGCTACGGCCGTGAATGTGGGTTTGCGAACAAGAGTGTATTAAATTACAATGCGCAAAGTTCTGAATTTATAGAGGTCCTCGAAAGTGCCCAGCAATGACTATTTTTTCTTTTTACTTCTTTTATTTTCCTCTGTAATCGAGCTGTAGGAATAAAAAAACCAGTTGTTTCAAATAGATATACCAACTATGGATTCAAAATAGATAATACAAACCTTTTATCAAATTCTTGATATGCACACCAAATTATTCAAAAAAGAAGGCGGTTACGCGCCTGTGGGATTGTGCTGGTCTGAAATAAAAAAAAATACCTTTGCACAAGGTTACAACAAAGAACTTAAATCTATAAGAAGGGACAACACGTTATAATTGTAGCGAGTGTGAGTAACAGAAGCGTGCCTTCTCTTTTCATCCAATCAAAAAACGTATTTGGGAAAAAGAGAAGGCTGTTACTCACACTCTCTACAATTATAACAACTTTAAATTGAAAACAAAAACAGCAAAACAATATGAGCTTAAGTTAATTTTTTGATTATCGAGCGTGGAGCTGCAGTGTTAAAAAATGGATTAGTTTCTAACTATGTTGTCTCGAAATATCACTTTAATTTCCTATAGGGATAGCTACTACCTGGCGGCCTACTGGCGTACTGCGTAACAAAATTAAATCAATTGCAACGCCATATATGTATGCATTGTTAGGTCTAGTCGAGTAATACAAACTGCATACACCGAATTCCGAATAAACTCCCAAAAAATGTAGACTTACGTAAGGCCGGAAACCCGTTTTCTGGTGCTTTCATAATTTTACTTTTTCAAACCGGAGACGGAGACGTCTGAGAAACGTCACTGGCAATGTTCAAGACATGTATAATAAAAAAAAAACATAAGTCCCCCGAAAAACGGGTACTTTTCGTGATGTGTTTATGAAATTTCGAGTATTCAGATTTTTGTTACTCGACTACACCTTTTCCAAATTTATTTCAGAAAGTGTAAAATGTACTTCAGAATAGTCAATTGTACTTCAGAAAACGTAAAATGTACTTCAGAATAGCCAATTCTACTTCAGAAACCGTAAAATGTAATTTGACTATTCTGAAGTACATTTTACAGTTTCTGAAGTACATTTTACGTTTTCTGAAGTACATTTTACTGTTTCTGAAGTAAAACTGACCATTCTGAAGTACATTTGACGCTTTCTGAAGTACTCTTGGAAAAGGTGTAGACTCATAGTTTGTGTTATATAGCGATCCAAGGTAAATTTCACTGTTACGTAGTGTAATCTAATAACTATTTATTACTCCCCGACGACTTTTTAATTTATACCTTTGCTGGTGGCATTTAGTTTAAACGCAACAGTTGACAAGCGTTGAATCAGCACGGAAAAAACGAACAAAGGTTATCATTGTATATCCAATTTGCGAATTCCCGAGACGTTCTAATGTATATACATGTAAGCGCATATACATGCATACATCTAATCAAAACAAATTACAGATGTATTATAGGAAAAGTTCATGTTGCATTAATGAGTTAGGCTAACTACAGTTTATTACTCACTTTCGTTCCTAAAATGTTGTGGTACTCGTTGTTGTTGGTCATACCGGCGCTTTGCTTGTTAGCCGATTATCTTTGGAAACGCGATGTGAACGGTAAATGGGCAAAACTGCCTGGTCCATTGAATCTACCGATTTTAGGTTGCATTTGGATTTATACGCGCGTACAACCTGATGGTCCGTTCATTTCTACATATCGTTTGTACATATTGTATATATGTGCATATGTATTTTATTCTCAAGTTTTTTTTTGCTCTATCTTCAGAACTTCTTTCACTCAGCAGTTACATACGAAATCGCTTTGGACGCGTCTCACGGTTTTGGGTGCTGCACATAAATGGCATGTTTGTGTGTGATTTGCGTTTCGCCCAAACACTGCTGAGTCATCCCACAGAGTTACGCAAGAATCGCATGTATAGCTTGCTCACCGATTGGTTGGGTGATGGCCTACTTGTCAGCTATGGTGCAAAGTGGCATAGTCGTCGCCGTGTTATTACGCCCACCTTTCACTTTAGCATACTCGAGGATTTCGTACGCATCTTCGATCAGCAAGCACACATCCTAGTCAGTAAGTTGGAAAGGTCTGCGGATGGCGTACAAAGTTTGGATGTGCAAAATGCTGTGGCGCTTGCTACTTTAGATGTAATCTGTGAAAGCGCAATGGGAGTGCGAATCAATGCACAAACTGACGAGGGATGCGAATATGTGAAACTTTTGACGGAGTGAGTAGCGGATGTATAGTTTCACTTATTCTAATTGCTTCTATCCAAAAATGTTTTAGAATGACACATATTATACTTAAGCGCTATGTAACGCTGGCCTATCGTCCGAACTGGCTTTTCCGATTGCTTGCACCACAGCTGGCGAAACGCCACATAATAGTTACGGCCGCTTTACATAAATTTACGGAACGTATTATCAGGAAGCGACGTGAGGAAATGTTAAAGCAGCAGGCGGAAATCGGTGGACAGCAGCTCGCGCAAAATGATGGTATGCACAAGTTAGAAAAGTTTTTGTCTGCAATTAAAATGGATAGCGGAAGCGGGAATAAAATGAATGCATTTGAGTGCTACCAGATGCGTTGTATTTGCACAAAAATTTAAGTTTGCTGAAAAATTGGCAAAGGAGAATTTGGGAAAGTACGCGTATGTACATCCATAAAAAAAATGCTTAAGTCACAGAGACTACTAAAAAAAGTAATTAAATAATATTTGGCTTCAAATAGCTTATGAAAAATTAAAGTTTAAAAATGTCATTAACTATTTTATAGCAACCGTCTGGCAGCACTTCTTGTTTGCCGGAAACGGAATCGAAACATTTCATCGCAACAATTACTTTCATTTTCTCGTTAACAATTTCTTTTCTTTATTAATCCTTAATGTATTCAGCAAATAATTTCCTTTCCCGCCTGCAGAGTTTGGCATAAAACGCCGCCAGGCATTACTTGATGTGCTCCTCTCGGCCACCGTAGACGGTCAGCCGCTGACCGATGTCGATATACGTGAGGAAGTGGACACATTTATGTTCGAGGGCCATGACACGACGAAAAGTGCAATTGCTTTTGCACTCTATTGCATTTCACGCAACGCAGATGTACAATGCAAACTTTATGCTGAAGTTGTTAAAGTACTGGGTACTAGTACCCAACAAGCTCTCACACAACGTCAATTAATGCAATTAAAATACACAGAACTAGTTATTAGAGAAGCTTTACGCATGTATCCGCCGGTACCTTATATTGGACGCACTCTTATGGAGGACTGTTACATAGGTAAGTAAATGTTAGCAGTAAATTCCGGCTGTAAAACACTTCAATGCTCATCACTCACAGATGATAACTGCATACCCAAGGGCACGAGCGTACTTTTAGCAATTTATGAGATGCAAAATGATGCAGACTACTTTCCTAAAGCGCACCAATTTATACCCGAACGTCCGGCAAATGGAAATCCCTTTGCATTTGTACCTTTTAGCGCCGGGCCACGTAATTGCATTGGACAACGTTTTGCTTTGCTCGAAATGAAAGCGTTCATCGCACGCATGGTGCAGGTGTATGAGCTACTGCCCCTAGGCGCCGATGTTGTACCCACAGTGAATGTAGTGCTGGAATCTAAGACCGGCTGGCAAATGGGATTTCGCAAACGTAAATTACTAGCATAAATAATAAATATAAATACATACTTTACATCTTGAATACATTTCGCTATTATTTTAAGCTAGAATTTGTTTATATTTTTGGGGAAAAGCGAAACTTTTAAAAATTGTTCTTATTAATTTTTCCACGCGCTTATACTTTTAATCTAATCCCAGCGATAGACTAATCCAGGTGTTGGCAGCTTTTCAGTTTGTTCGCTCGCTTTGTCGGCCAGTAGCTGTTGCTTCACAACATCGATGGGTGGTTGCACCTCCCGCCGTGGATCACGCTTGTGGTAGTAATTGGCAGCTAGTAAATGTGCGGGACCACCAGGCACTTCTGGTGGGGGCTGTGTACGTTCTGCTAGATCTTCTTCAAAACGCAGAGCCAAAGTGTGTTCACGCTATAAGTAAATGGTAGATTGCATTATATAACAAACGCAAATGGAAATAGACTGTTTAGTTTTCGGTATTTGAACTTACGCCCAACAGGAATGCTCGCACACGTTGAAGAAGTGTCGCAACATCACGCCTTGCGCCCATTTTGGTTATTTGGCTCAAAACTTTGTCCTTTTAAAATGAAACAAATATTTTCCACACAACTGGCAAATGGAAATAAATAAAAAAAAATGACAGCCGCAATCAGCTGTTTATGTTTCCCATGATAGAGCTGCCAGATAAATTGAATGCTAGGTAAGTTAAGGTAAACTGTTTTTTTATTGATAAAAACCATAGTATGCAAATTAAATTATGCCTAATTCTTTAAAAAAAAAACCCGGAACACCAGCGAAATTATGAAAAAATTTAGTTTAAGATACAATGGCAAAGTACATGCTATAAAATATAGACACCCTGTACTTCTTTCAACTAATGCATTTGACATTTCAAATCCACATTTGTTTATTTTCTTTTTTTACTTTGTTGAAGCGGCACCCCTCCGCAACACACGGTAACACACGTGTATAATTAGTTGTAAATTGTAAATGTAGTCAAAAATAAATAAACTATTACTAGAAAAACAACAAGTACTACTTCCAGCAGATTTTAAAGACTTGACGGTATTTGAAAGACGACATGGGCGGCAATAAAGTGTTTGGTCAAAATGGTAAAGGCGTGAAACGGAAACGTAAATTTCAAGGCCCCGCTGGACAGGATGATCCCGAATTCGACCTGAAGAAGAAACACTTGGAAACCACACACATTCGCGCACTAGAGAAGCGTCTGATAATTGTGTTGGAGGGTGCACAACTAGAGACCGTAAAGGTATGCAGCAGTTGGGTAGCGTGAAAAACAAAAATAATCGTATAATCTAACAATTTTTCCTTGCAGGTTGGCAAAGTTTTCGAACTGCTCAACTGTGACGATCACCAGAATATTTTGCGCAAAAATAATCGTGATCCTGGAAAATGTCGTCCGGATATAACACACCAATGTTTGTTAATGCTTTTCGATTCACCATTGAATCGTGCCGGTTTGTTGCAAGTGTATGTGCGCACAGAGAAGAATGTGCTCATCGAAATAAATCCACAAACTCGTATACCACGTACATTCAAACGCTTTGCCGGTTTAATGGTGCAATTGCTGCACAAATTCTCTGTTCGCGCCACCGACACCTCAGCCATGCTGTTGAAGGTTATAAAGAATCCTATTACGGACCATGTGCCTGTGGGCTGTAGAAAATATGCAATGTCTTTTTCCGGCAAACTTGTTTCCAACTGTCGCGAATTGGTACCAAGAGTGCAAAAAGAGGGCGAAAACACAGACGAACCGGGCGAGGAACCTATAGTGCTGGTCGTCGGTGCATTCGCACATGGTGTTCTCAATCCAGACTACACGGAAGGTTTATTTTCAATTAGCAATTATCCGTTGTCAGCTGCAATTGCATGCAGCAAGTTGTGCAGCGCCTTTGAAGAAGTTTGGGGAGTTGTCTGAAGGTGTATTATTAGAAAAATAAAGTTTACTAAACAATTAAGTAAAAAAATGAAACCAAAATTACAAAACTGCGGTTTTTGTTGCTTTATTCGTTCATTAGTGTTGGGCTTTTAAATTTGGATAAAAGCATCTGTTACGCAAAATGACGTTAATATCGTATCCCTTTATCATTTACTACTGTTTGGTGTTTACCGTAGACTCCTACTCCAACGCTGCACTAAGGAAATAACCGCTTTTTAACTCATTTGTGTTGCATTAATATTAATACGTAGTTTTTAGTAAGTGTAAGCGCTATTAAAACGTTTTCCGGTACGCGCCGTTCAAAATAGAGCATCTCTACATAGCATTCGCATTCAAGTAAAAATAATGTAAAAAACTAATGAAAGTTAAAACTCGTAGTGAATTGCCGCTTTCCCAGATAAATGGGCAGGCAGTCGACAACGATTCTATGCTTTATTGCCGCTCGTCTTCTTCTCTTCCAATGCCTTCTTTTCAGCATCCCGCTTAGCTGCTGCATCAGCACGTTGCTGACGCACAAGCGCCAAACGTGCCAAATCCGCTTTGGCTTCAGTCGTTTTGCCTTCAGCATGTAGTTTTTCATAACGTGCACGCGCTTTTTGCTTTTCAATTTGTTCACGTTCACGCCTTGTGAGCTCCGGTTTGGCCGGTCCAGCTCCTTCCAACTTTAAATTGGCCAGCTTTTGTGTGGCCTTTTTTGTCGCACGATTGGGGTTCTCGATTTCAATGAGTGAAGCAACACCTTTACGTGCGTCACGATCGTCTTCCTCTGAGGAATCTTCATCCGACTCTTCGTCGCTGCTGCCCCCAGCCTCACTGGTCTTCTTTGCGCGTGGCTTTGGTTTGACGCGTGCTGCCTTGCTAGTACCTGCAGCTTCATCATTGCCACCCTCTTCTTCTGAAGAAGTCTCCTCCTCACTGGACTCGTCGCGTGCACTTGCCAATTCTTCAGGAGAAGTGAAGTGACGGCTCCTACCCTTGTGGTTGACATATTTTCCGCGTGGCATTTTACAGCGATGTGTTGGTCAATCGGCGGTGTTGTAGGTGTAAATACGTCTACCGCAATTGCAGCAGTTACTCAGCTATTGAAATATTGGTGGGCTTATGAGTTTGAGGATTTGTTGTGCGAAAAATTAAGCGTAATTATTTGTCGACAGAATGCGTTTTATCTTTTCCACGTCCCTCCTATTTAATGGCAAATAAATTTTTTTAGAATCTAGTTGATTTTTTGACATTTCCTTTTGGCAAAGTTGCCAGGTATTTGGAGCAGTTTACCCACAAGGGCATTCCGTTTTCCCATAGATTTTCCTTTCGCACTGCCAAATTAATTTATTCGGAGCTTATTGTAATTTTAAATTTTCAATGTCGATAGTGTATTTTAATTGAATATACACTCCCGATGGAGTAAATTTTTCATTTCATTTCAACTTTAATTAAAACACGGACAGTACTATCTTGTATTTTATGGAGATCAACTGGCGTAAATGTGTATATAATTAACAGGTTGTGAATAATGAATAGATTTTCAAGGGCCAGTTTAAACTTATAGCTCACGTAAACTGTGTTCTTATTTAACAGCAGATTTACGTTCTTTGGTTCTTTGATCATAGAAAATGGGTGTTTCTCTAAGTAAATAAATAACGGATTTTTTTTTTTAATTTTAAAATTGTAATTTAGTTGAGAAGTAGAATTTTTGCCCCAAAATATATCGATATTTTAATTTATTTTTTTACCTGGGAATGGCCCTTTTTACTTCAACTGAGCCTTTTGTACTAAAATAAGGGGCGATTGTGGATTCGGGTGCCCAACCCGGCAACAGCACCTTGTGAATTTTCTTCATATGCT
>JAPVRG010156382.1:0-10580 GCA_029783565.1 Rhagoletis cerasi | reverse complement strand
TTGCCACAATCTATTTTCATGTGGAAGATTTTTTCATAAAGCGAAGGAGCACAAAAGCGGATTATTGGGACTTGCAAAGGATGGATCAATGCTTCTGGAAGCAAACAATTCTTCCATGAAAGAAAGTTGCTCAAATTTGTATTTTTTTTTTTTTTTTAATTCAATTTATTAAATTTTTTTTTTATTTCCCATGGCCCAATATAATATTTTAAAAGGAGCAGAATATATTTTTGACACTTTCGAGAACAGGAAAAAACAATGCTACGACCTGTTTCCTATGCCTTGTTCGGATTTTTTTTTTTTAAGTATCCGATGACTTTGGACCACGTGAACCATTTTCGATGAGTTTCGTTCACTGGATCACGGTTCTTTTAAATTTTTTTACGAGAATTGAAGTCGATTGTTTTTTTTTTTGCTTGAAAATTACTAGTTGTAAATAGATCATTTCATTTGTTTTATCATCTCTAAAATGGTGCTAGAATTACCAACCAACCAACTGCTGTAGCCCATAATTCATAAATTCAAAAAACTCTTAACGACTTATCCCGCATCCTAAATAAAATATAACAAGAAATCAACAAGCACACATACAGTATAATAACTTGCCATAAGTAGTAGTCACATAATATGCTAAGTACCAAATGTAATGCGAAAAGCGAATATTTTAAAATAAAATATTTCAAATTCAATGCAAACAATCGAAAAATATTGCAATTGTGTGCGCCACATTGTCAACACTTTCACTGCGCCAATGCAATAACGACATTTAAAACGCAACCGAAAACCAACACTCAATAAATCGGCACCCAAAAGGAGCTGGAGGAATAAGAGAGGCAAAACTCATTGTGACAAATCACAAGCAAATCAGTTAACTGTGGAAAAGGTGTCGACGCAGAACGTGCGAAACGTGTGAAAACGGAAACGGAAGTGCATGAATTTGTTATTTCCATTAAGTGGAAAAAAACGCTAAACTGGCAAATTTTCGCGTGACGAGCTGAGCGGCATTCACAACCACACTAACAGGCGTTCGAGTAGCGTTGCCTCAACTTGAACGGCTGTGAGTTCAAAGGCTGCTGGCGACGGAGCTGTTTACTTAATCTACGATTTTGCATATAAAAGAAAGGTAAAAGTAAAAGGAATGGCAGAAAAGAAGAAAAAACAGACTAAAAAACGGCAGGGGAGATCATATCGAAGCGTAAGCGTCGCCAGCCAACTAATGGCATGGGGCTGCCTGGCTGCGATGTGGCGTGCGATAAGCGTGAAGTGGCAAATGGCATGTTGCTGCCACAAGCCAAAAGTCAACTCCCCCTACCATCCACACACAAATATACATACATACACGGCAAACGTGCGAAGAAAGGCATGTTGTAAATTGGTAATTCCAACGTGAAAAGCCAATCTCGATGGCTGTGAATTAGTCGTAATTTTTAGTGATATTCGTTGTGAGGCTTGTTGCTGCTGGCTGATGTACCATTCGCAGCAACAGTCACAACAGCAACAGCAACAGCAGCAACTACAACATATTGAGAGCGCCATTGAAAGGCTCATTTGTAGATTTTATCGTTACAGCTTAAACACATACAGCCAAGCGAGCAAAATAATTCACAAAAGCTGATATGGCACACCGCAAACACTTCATTGCTATACACAGACAAATATATTTACATTTAAACACAGAAACGCTTATGTGGATGGTGTGAGTGGAATGAGTGTGCGACAGCATTATTTTCCAAAAAGCAACAAATTAAATATTTAGCAAATTAATTTGCACGCTTAGCAGAGCATTTCAGATGTCGAATACTGTCAACAATTCGAATTCATTTCAATTCAATCGGATTCAATTCAATTATACACAATTGAATTCAATATGCGCGCACAATTGAATCGGCCACGGCAATCAGCTACCAAATTGGCAAGCTGGCAGTTGCAGGCATGCCACAGCACAACTCAGCCCAGCAGCAGCGCAACAATCGCAACAATTTGTCCCACAATTCCATGCACACAAGCAACATCAGCAACAGAAGATCGATGGGCAGCTCTGATAAACTGGCCAAATGCTTATGCAACGTAGCGAAAGTGCGCCGCACACCGGCAATGCTTGAGCCTGCTTTCTTTTTCGTTGCTTTTTCTTGGCTCTTTCAGCAACTTAGCCAAAGAATGATTGGCCGAAAAGCATCGTTGAACAACAATGCAAAAGAATTGAAGGGAAAAATTGCAAAGTGCAATTGGCCAATGCCAGCCGAGAATAATTTGAAATTATTTCGCAACAAAATAAGCAGCAATTGTTAGCAAGTGCACGAAGGTGGTAGATAATGGTTGGCAGCAAGGTGGATAAGCACCGATTTTGGCAATAAATTGCTAGAAAGCAGTGGTAAAGGAAAATGCAACTGTTCGATTGGAAAATTTAAAATTTTCGCAAAACAGAAAATGCATAATAACGTAATGCAATAGAAGTATGGGATATTTTGAGTAATAACGACAAGATTTACTTGCTTTTCCAGTTTTGAGAAATAATTACAAGATTTTACCACGTTTGTTCAAATCTAATTATATGTACATTTAACCATCACATATCACAATGTTCGTACACGCTGATCCACGCAACTTCCAAACCCATTTCAATGAAATTTCGTTAGTATTTACTGCTAGTTCCAACTTACATATATAAAAGGATATTCATGAATCCGATGCTTTAGAGATATTTGTAAGAATGGATATTGTATATAAAAATACGGTATAACCTCCTTACTTTAAGTGCACTCCTGGTTTCATGCAATTTACACAAATAAGTTTGAAGGCTTTTAACTTACGGATCTAGAAGAGAGTACTCGCAAACATAGTGTAGGATCGTTCCCTTACTTCCCACAAGATCACAGCTACGGCACCGTGGGTTGTACGGAAGGCCCATTTTAGACGCATCTTTGCCAATGGGTCAATGTTCCATTATCGTGGCTGTTAACTTGACTATATCTTTCCTCGACCTCTTTAGAAGTTCTTCTGTCTTCTGGCCATAAGATCCTCGCAGTTTTTGCAGGTTTGAAGGTTGTTCCAACGTGCATCAGCCATACGTACGAATTGCAAATGCAGTTCCTTATTGTCTCTGCTTCAGATTCATCCAAAGATGCTCCGGCCTTAGCCAACTCGTCAGTCCTCTCATTTTCGTGAATGTTCCTATGGCCGGGAACCCAGATAAGGGAGATGTCTATTAACTCGGCCGTCGAGCTGAACGCACATTTTCAATCTCTGACTGTTTTGGACTTTGTTACCGGTGAGGGAAGTGTTAGGAGTGCCGCCTGGCTATCTGAGAAGATGTATGCTTTTCGCACTCCTACGCAGCTTATCTCTAATTCTTTACAGTACTTGCGCTTGGAATATGCTAGCAAAGTTCGGTAGTCGGACCGAGAGAGAGATATTCAACTTTTCGGAGAACATCCCCGCACCCACACCGCAGTCCATTTTTGACCCGTCAGTATAGATTTCAGTGGAATTCTCCTCGACTATCCTTCCCCTACTTCAATCCCGTCTGGAAGGAAACTTCACCTGAAAGATTTTCTTGAAGTCTGTCGTAGGAAGTATATAATCTGATTGTTAGCGATAGAGCCGAAGGAGGCCAACATCGGCGTGTAGATGGAGCAGGAACCCGAACAGATGGCTTCGGTGGATGACTTGACCAGGGGATACGCCTCATCGAAGTCCTCGCTAGGGGTCGGCTCTGCTCGAAGGCGTAGTTAAAAGAGATGCCGCAAGACGCGGTTAACTCCACCTTAATAGGCGACGTGGTCGGCAGTAGTTAAGATGGTTAAAAGACTACAGATTAACCTTCCCCACTGTAAATCCGCATCGATTGCATTGCTGCTCCAAATTGAATCGAAGCGAGCAGCCGACATCTTCCTTATCCATGGGAGGAAGTACACAACATTTGTGGGCTAAAAACATCCGCTTATGTACTGGTAAGTATTATTTCACCAGGAAAACATAGAAAATTTATTTTTATAAGTACCAAACTAAAGTGTCTCTTTCTTAAACAATTCTGTGATGAGGACACAAAATGGTCAGTCTGTGCCTAAAAATACGACCATTAATTACGGACGGCATCTATATACCTTGCACATGAGAAGGTGGTACCAACGCGATGTGTAAGCTAGTGCCCAACACGAAGGAGGCACTAAGGTGAGGTGATGCAAATGCCCGCCGTTGCAGCTGAGGAAGCAGCGCCGACAATGAGCGGGGTGAGTCACTTTTTGTTTTTTTACTTAGCTCTAAGCTTATGATTGCAAATATAGGAAACTCCCCACTTTTATTACAAAACCTCGAAGGGAGGTTCTGAACGTTACGGTGTTTTCTGAGAATGCAGAATGCCTTGCCGGAAGTTGTAGGGTGCTTGAGCAGCACTCCTTTTCCGATCACCGCTTTATCCAATTTAAAAGTTGCTCTGCGGTCGTCAGGTAGCACTACTAACGTCGCTGCAGCTACAGCAAAATCCGCTTAGAAAATTTTCGCGTCAGGCTGTAATATTGCCTAAAACTGCAATGCCGATGGAAAGAGTTAAGGACATTAGATCTGTTTACATCGAAACCTGGTTTTCTTATCTCTCATTCAGAGTATCCTAAAATTGTAGATTTCCAAAAAATTGTGTCGTAAGCGAATGTAGGTTGTGGTTTTTTAGATTCAGAGGATGCCTTAACGGCAGTGAGTTCGGCCTGGAAAACGCTGCAAGGGTCCTGGAACCAGAAGCCGATACTTTGCAAAGCTTTACCGAGTGAAAACTGCTGCCAGCCATGCTGATTAGTTTTGAGGTAAAAAATAGTCGGAAAACTTAGGAATTTTTTTCATTCTCTTCTCTCGCCACCTTCTAGTAAAAAAAGTGTTCTAAGCAGGAGATTGGAGTAATATTTTAGGACTCTCGTTCCTATATTCAGCCCAAGAGTCAGATCTATGATTTACTTAGCTGTCCCATCAAGGCGTGCTTGAGACAAAGTTGACTCGCTCCTGATGTCCCCAGCAGCGGAGATGACTGGTGTTGAGTCAGGATGCTTATCTGGAAATGTAGCAATCCCCACGACACCTATACAGCACTGCCTTCGTAATTTGTTTCTTGGCTAGCTCTCTGAAGATTTGTGGTAAGTGGGCGGCCGTAGCCCTATGCCTCTTTGGTACCCTACGCCGTTTTTCAGATATTGCTGCCTCGTCGAGACTAGTTCATTCAACCAGGAGATGGGGGACTCTTTATCTCTGACCTATATTCTAGTTTGCGCTTTTGTTCAGCGGGGAACACTTATTTTGCCTATTCTAACTTTGTTCTTTATTCCCATCATTTTCTGGAACAGCATACAGTATTCGCATCATATTTATCATTGGAAGGCTTTGGTGAGCTTTTACACGAAGTTTAGTGGATGGTGCGGATGCTTCTTACAAGGAAATCCTCATCATGATCAAATTCAGGGTTCCACATCACAGTAGAGTTTTCCAGGAAAAAGGTAACTAACTGTCACTGCTAAACTGTGTGACGTCTATAAGAGAGGTAAGTATCTACTCTGATCGCCAAGGGGAAATCATAGCCAATTGTGAGCTCAAAACTGGTAGAAGAATTTCTGACTTCTCTTTTAGTTGCATCTGATTCTTTTCAGAGCGGCGTTAAAAAAATCTCGTCGGTCATGTGTTGACCAGAAAGAGCAGCTTGGAGCCATTTCCGGCAAACTGTCAACTCAGCTAGCATTGGAAGAAAACCAGGACAGTTTCTGCGAGACTGTTGTCCCAACGCCGGGAAACTTCTTCTTCCTCTTAGTAGTTGTTTTAAAAATGGCCATTGTTTGTGGTTGAAATGTTCACATTAACCTGACACCGCCGAGTTCTGACAGATAGACGCATCATTTAGAAAGACTTTGAGCTGCAGAGGCGCTCTCTTCCTACTCCCGAAGGTCTGACGCCAGCTATTTAACTAGAAAGACACACCCAAGAAGGCTTTTACTTTTAAAAACGTAAAAGAAGCTCTTCACCTTTTTCAATGTATGTACACACTAAGCACCAACCTTGCGAAATCTCCTCATATACTTCTTCCCGACCTATTCATTCAAATTATTTAAAAAGCAATAGCAAAACCTTTACTATCATCATCGAATATTCGCCCTAAATAAAATGACTTTGCTCCTACAAAAATTTATTGGGAAAATTATTGAATATACTGCAGACATTCTGGGAAATCAAGGTTGTCGCAGGCATTCCTACTACCAACATTTAAATGCGCATCATCAGCAATAACACCTACACTGGCTGACACTTTCTACCTGATGCTAGTTTTACGCTAACTGATGCTGTTCGAGTCATGACACCAGGCGGCAATAATTTCCCATGTCTACGTACAGCCATAAAGTCACAGAGCAAACGATGCACTTTGCAAATCCGCAATCAGACAAAACAAATAATTTTGCAAGCATAAAATATGCGGGATTATATTGAATCCACAGCGCCTACACATCTCGACTACTGCAAGCAACAACAACAAATGAAATCATAATAGTGGCTACACTTGCAATATGCATTCACAGGAAATTTTAGTTGAAATGAAAAAAATGTTGAATTGGAATAAAAATGGAAATGAAGAGGTGAGAATTCAATTGAAGTAGGGAATGTCTTGGAACGAGAACATATTTGAAAGAAAGTTTTAAGTTCCATACGCCAAATACTATAGACGCACTGCACCCCCTACTCCCTTCTTGTGTTTGTTACGCTTTTATATTAAATGTCATTCGCTGCTCGAAGTACAGAAGAGATTTTATTTTTAATATTGCAATCATAAGTGAGCAAGCATGTACGTAAGTGTATAAGTAAGTGCTTAGTATTAGGCGGCTTTGCTACATTTGTTTGTTGCATGCACTTACTTCTACGGCCGCCCCCCAATCTCCCAGCAGTTGGTGCTCATCAGCACAAGAGCATGTTGCATACAACATTTGTTGCTGCATCAGCAAAAAAAAAAATGAAAAGCCATAAAAGCCGAAAGGCCGTAGGATATCAGAGCAGAGCAGTGAAAAAAAAAATGAATCATTGAATGGGCGCATGCCAGCGAATGACATTTTGAGTTAATAATGTTGACGAGTTGGTTGGTTGCATGAATGGTTGCACGTATAAAGCACATGGGCTGACAGCGCTGAGCCAATGGATGTGCCGATGAATGATGGATGGTTGCATGGTGGTGGCATGATGGCATAATGGAATGAGCTAACTTAGGCGAGGGTTGTGGCAGCTATTACTGTCGTTGCACTTGTGCTCCACTCATCCAGCCGAAAAGCCACTTGTGAGATTAGCATAAGCAGCAAAAGATGAAGCGCTTGTTTCAGCATAGCAGGGGCAGCTATTTAGCCACATGGCAGGCATACACACACACATCCATCCGCACACATACACTTTGGTATGCACTTCTATCATCTTCATGCAAAAGCGACCCGCCAGCCATGACTTTGCTGCTGGTGCAGCTGTGCACCCCACTTTGCAGTACCCTCACTCGCGCTATGTATTTGCAACCTTCGCTTAGCGCACTTTAATGCTCATTCCTTCGTTTTGCTTGCGGTAAACTGAGTATATTTTTTTTTTGTTTAAGTAATCTTTTTGCTTGTTTGCATTATTTTGATTACATATTTATTTTTTTGGCAGTTTATTTGCCATTCAGATATTTGTTTCGCTCTATTATTATCAACTGTATTTGCGTCTGTTGCACCCATTGTTGTGGCAATGCTTGGGCGGCTTTTACCTCCTCCTGTCGCTCTGCGCAGCTGCATTGTCTGTTGGTCTGTTATTAATAACAGTAAGGAAATTTTAAAAATATTAAAATTCTCGAAAATGCTGCCATTTGGTCTTAGGCTTCTATGCTCTTGCTGTGTGCTGCCTCGTTCCCATTCCATTCGTACTGTGGAAGTTATGTGTTGGTATGCTAAAAGCATTCATGATTTTTTAGGGGAAAATGCTTTGCTGATTATTTCTGGAATTTACTTACAGCTTCGTTTGCGCGAGTGGGTAGAAGAACTAAAAGCCAAATTAAATGAAAACAAATCAGCTTAATGATCTTTTATGAGTTTATACGCAGAAGTCAGCACAACTACGGAAGGAATGAGTATATGAAATATTATGTGGAAGAATATTAAAAAAAATTACTTAAACCGTCTGATCTTACAATACTTCAGGCAAGTTCAAAATTTTGAAATTAGTTAATTTTTAAATCCAATATTTGATTGTCTGATAAACATATTAATTAAAATGAAGGTAGCGCCTGCTCTGTAGCTGTTATTCATTCATTCTGGGAAGCCGGAACTTATAGCCCTATTCCCTCCCAACCGCAATAACGCCCAAAAATTATGTCTGAAAACTCTAATATATTTAGGTGTGATTTTTGAGCGCTTAAATTAAAGATGTTGCCACTATTTTTGGACTCGGTAGCTATGACAATAGTCAGTTGTGTAAGTAAATATTCACAGCCAGCATCCAAGAAAGCTTGGACTGTAATGTGGTGAAATTTGTTAGTTTAAAAACTCAGCCGCCGCTGAGCAAAAACCGGGAAATGTGGCACTGCAAATTTGTTCTGCACGAAGTCAGTTTAAAGCTTAAGAAGTCGTACAAAGCTCTTCATTCAGGTATGTGGTATCTTCTACGAATTTCATTCTAAAATAGCTGAAACTCTCCTATGTTACACACAAATTTTCTCTTTGGTTCACTAATGAAAAGGTTTGATACTTTCTGACAGTCGAGCAGCCCTGACTCACACAAAGATAAGGCAAAGTACCTTATTGAATGCTGAAGATTTTTGAACGAGAACAAACATAGCATTCTACTCGTATATTGATGGTAATTTCAAAGCTAGCGAAATGGCAAGGAAAGGTACGACCACCCATAACCTTCCGGGAAAGGACACGGTAGATATGTATATCAATAGCCACTTTTAAACAGTTTGTTGGAGATCACACAATTCTAGTCACGAATGAACGCTGGAACAACTTTTCGCCCTGTGAAACTTCTAAGACTACCTGGTCTTTCTAGAGCGCCGTGCGACAGTAAATTTTACACACAAAAAATCAATATACTCGCAAAACTGGTGACCATATATAGTACAACTGCGTTTTTAGTTTTTCTCTCTGACTTCAGATTTTTTTTTGAAAGGACTTTGAAATTTCAAAAGATATGATTAATTCAAACAGTTATTTAAACAATTCAGTGCAATGTAGAATAACAATATGAGTATCAAATAAAAGAGAAAATTTCGTAGAATTGAAAAAAGGTAAATGTTTTTATTCATAAGGAAGAAAAGGTATTGAAAATGTCCTTTAAAATTTTATCCTTCAAAATTTGCAATATTTATTTTTGAAAAAACTATACGTTAAAGACTAATATACACATGACCACATCCTCGAATTTCATCCCTTCCACTTTATTAGGTTAAAAAAATGAAACTTATTAAAAGGGCATTTTTAATCTTTATTTGTCCTTGTGAAAAAAAAAATTATTTCGTTTTTAATTTCACAGAATTTTCTCTTTCATTTGGTACCCATATTTTTATTTTATATTGCACTGAAATATTTATGCTTTTGAAATCTCTAAGTCCTTTAAAAAATGCTGACGTCAGCGAGAAAAACTAAAAACGCTCTTTTATTGTATTGGGCTCCTATCTTCGTGAGTTTATTGATTTTTTTCTGCGTTATAACAGGAAGTGCGTACTTCGTTGCTCAAAAGGTTAAAAAAAAAAAATAAATGTACCCCCTATGAAGACTCTTGCGGACCACTTCCTTATATGAAATCAGGGCGGGCATGTATTGCTCTACATATATGAAGGAGGATCCACTCAAGTTAAGAAACATATAACACCGAATCTAAAAAGTTACCAAACTGAAAAATAAATTATCAATTTAACAAATTTGATAAATAAAAAATACCAATTTCGGAAAAAAATTACTAAACGGGAACAGTTTTTGCTGTGGATACCTACATATAATATTCTAAGTTTAATTTCCCCATTTTTTCGTTTGACTTACTGCAGAAATACAGCTTAAACGTGGACTTGACCACTCAGATACAAGTCCACGGCGGTCGCTGTGGTGTAGTGGTTAGAATTGCGCACTGCGAATTCGCAGGGTCAACATCAAAAAATAAATAAGGTCTTTTCTAATAGCGGTCACCCCTCGGGAAGCAATGGCAAACATTCAAGTGTATTTCTGCTTTGAAAAAACTTCTCATAAAAACACAATCGCCATTCGAAGTCATCGTAAAACTGTAGGTCCCTCTCCTCTGTGCGACAACATCAAAGTGCACGCCACAAATCGGAGGAGAAACCCGGCCAAACATTAACATATTGTGTAAGCGCTAATCTATTATTATTATTAGTACCTGGGTGACCGAGCCTTGCTCGGTATTTTTCGAATTTGTCGCATAATCTTACTTACCAAGAGCATAAATTTCCAAAATAGATTTCCAAAATATCGAACACTAACCACAAAAAGTCACTTAAGCCTGTTTGGCGGTTAGCATGCGCACTCCAAATTTCATCCAAATCGGTTAAACCGTTCCCGAGATAGTGGTCGATATAAGAAGGAATAATTAAA
>JAPVRG010156315.1:0-11230 GCA_029783565.1 Rhagoletis cerasi | reverse complement strand
GTTGAAAATACCAATTTTTTTTTTTTTTATAAACACAACCACACCCTCGAATTTCGTGTCTCTAACTTTGTTAGCTGAAAAAATATAAATAATTAAAAGAGCATTTTCAATAACTATTCGTTCTTATGAACCAAATAAAAAAAATTTATTCTATAGAATATCCTCGTCCATTTGGTACCCATATTGTTATTCTACATTGCTCTGAACTTTTTAAAAAACTTTTTGAAGCAATCATGTACTTGAAATTTAAAAGTCCTTAAAAAAAACTGCGAAGTAAGAGAGAAAACCTAAAACCGAATTTTTACTATATTTGACCCCACGCTTCGTGATTGTTTCGTATGCTTTGAAATTTGTTTTTGTTTTTGTTGTACGGTGTTGTCCACACAAATCTATTGCGTTCGACAGGGCGTATGAGCAATGGAACACCCAAGGATGCCAGTCAGTTTACATTTCAACTTACGTAATTTCTTTAGAACTTTTTTTTTTGGACATGTAAGTATATCCACACAAATTTGCGTTCACACACTTCCTCACTCGCCCCACGCTCGCCGCTGCCCACAAATTAAGTGATTAAAACTTCTCAACACAGTAGGTAACTATGTAGCAAGCATGCATGTTTCTGTGTATGCGTGCATACATAAATATGTAGAAGTCATCACTTACAGCAGCTTCAGTAGAACAGTGGAATGATGAAAATTTTAAGTGTGCCCATAGAAACATTTTAAATCTTTCACTAGTTATACATACACATACGTACAAAGTAATGCTCGTAAAAATGTGGCACGTGTAGCACACAGAAAAAAATAAACTAAAAAATTACAAAAAAGCAAGAAAGCATCAAAATAAATGGGAGTGATGAGGAAAGTAGCAGCGTTTATCCAGCTGGAAGTTGTGGTTTTAAGTCAACTGTAAAATTATTTGATGATTAGCTAAGATTAGGCAAACAGCTGCGTAAGAACTCAGAGCGGTAAATTGATGCTAAGAAGCGTAAGCGAAGTAACCGTAAGGCTCAGAGTTCCGTAGTCGTTTAAATAAAAAATTAGTTTATATAAAAAGGCATATGTATGCATAATATGTGGGGTGTGTACCAAAATTAATAACGCGCTGGAAATGAGCTTCTACGAAAAGTACGCTGTAAGTTCTCTAAAACTTTTACCAAAAAACAAGCGATTCAGCATTCTGATTTTTCCTACTGGGCACACGTGGCCACTCTCTTAAATATACAGCCGTATGAGCATACATGTGTGCCACAAATGGATTTTTCCCGCAAGAATGCGGCTACTTATTTTCACTTGGCATTCCTTCTTCTACTTCTCTTGGCTTAATTCTCAATTTATAGCTACCTTTTTTTTGGTTACATTGTTCCAGAGCAATTGACTTTGTTCTCGTTGAGTAGTTGCTTCTGCAATGTTAAACTTTATTGCTTTTCCATTAATTTCAATGAACAGCAATAACACAGCATAGTACAAATAGGCATCTGAGTACGCGAACTACTTGTAGTTAGAAGTTGTATGTAGGCGTTTGGATAAAGTAGCAATTTCTTGAGTGATGTCACTGAATCGAGAAAAGCATTTTTGGCTGTAAATAGATTCTTTCAGTGGGCAAAATAACAACAAATAATGTATAAAATATTGTGCCGGATTCTTGTTTTCGTACGAATCGAAAATTTGAAATTTTTGTATAGAAAAGCAATAGGAAAATTTGAAATTTTCGATTTGTACGAAAATAAGAATACGACCCATTATTTTTTTTTGAATTTTGATAATCAGAAATATTAAAAAGCTTAAATACATAATTCTTTAATTATTACAAGAAAATCGATTGAGTGGTCTTTTTAGCTCCTTTTTTCTCTAAACACATCCCTCCTAGGAGTGGCTAGGATAGAAGAAGCATCTGGCAGAGAAGTACAGTGGACGTAATCACGGATGGGTGGAAGTTAAGCGGAAGAATTGGAGATGATGTGTTCAGTTAGGAACTCTTTGTAAACCCCAAGTTTAAACTACCGTATCTCTGCAGCGTGTCTCAAGCAGATATGGCATCCAGTCAACTGGCTACTGAGTAGCGTAATACCTAGCGTATGAGGTATTTTACGTGAAATGTCCTGGATAGACACACGAATATCTCTCATAAAGCTGGGACCTGGGTAAATTATTATCCAATCTTGTGGTAATATAACCCGATAAAAATTTTTCACTTTTTCAAAATTTCAACAGCGATATAGGGGAGCAATTTTATGAATTTTGCTTTGCACCGCCTACTATTTATATTTTTTATAATTTTTTCATATCTACATGTGATAAACAAATTTTAGCACCCATGCTTCTAATAGATTTTTTGATGCTCTTTCGATTGGTGAGTTTGGTTTTTTAATATTTTCGGAGTTTGACTTTGATTTTAAAAATAAATTTTCTTTTCCACCAAAAAACATTAAATTCTTTTTATTTTAAAATAAATGATTGCAATTGAAAGCTGAGGTTTTTTCCGAGTGCCGATTTTTGTTGTTTGTTTTTCAGATATTAGGCGTAAAATAATGCCTTACAGCGCGCTGCGACGTGCCACGGTCAACCACGCCAACGCATAACCGGGGTGGTGTGTGAGCGGCTGGCGCGATTCTGGAATGAAAGTGGAACTGAAACGAAAACTCCTGAGAGGTCTCAAAAACAGCGCGAAAAGTTTTCATAAAACCCCAAAAATTCCCAAAAAAATATTTCGCAATTTTTCGAAATTTTTCAAAATTTTTCAAAAAAATACTTCGTAAAATATTTTTAAGACCAAAATTTCCTTTAAAAAAAACGATAAAAAAGGAAAATTCCTGAGCGAAACCCGAACTGCTATGAAAACTCCCGAAAGCTCCGGAAAAAATAAGAAAAACTTCGTTCGGTACCAAAAATGTACAAAAACATTTGGAAAATTCATGATAAATACCGAAAATACCCTGCAAAAGATTTTTACTCCAAAAATTTCTTATGTTCGAAAATTCCGAATAGTTCAGAATTAAACAATCCTGGAGCTTCTGAAAAAGCACCAAAGGTTCCACTTATTTCCAAAAGTTCCCAAAGGATTCCGAAAAAATTCGGTAAATTCCTAAAAAAAAAATAAAAATCCGAAGAATTTCTTTTAAGTCTGAAAATTCCAAAAAAACTCAGGTCCGGAAATTACGAAAAATTTAGAAAGAAACCCGCACTGTCACAAAAAACTTCGAAATGTCTCGAAAACGCCCTAAAAAAGCTCCAATTACTTCCAGAAGTTTCTGAAAACATTCCAAAAAAAACAAGAAAATTTCCGGCAAACACAAAACAAAACCCAAAAATTTATTTTCGGTCTGAAAATTCCTTAAAAAAAGCGTTAAGTCTGAAATTTCTAAAAAGTCCAGAATAAAGGACTGATACGGAAATCCTTGAGAGCTTCCGCAGAACCGAAAGAAATTCCTATCAGTTCCAAACGTGCTCAAAAGCGTTCCAAAAATTGCCGAAACAAAATTTTTTTAATTACAAAAAAATCTCAAAATGTCTTTTACGTCTGAAAGTTTCTTTGAAAAAAAAAAGTTGAGTCCGGAATTTGCGAAAAGCCCTCAGTTAAACTTCAAATGACATGAAAACTGCCGAAAGCTGGCGAAAAGCGAGAAAAGTCCCCATAAAATCCAAAAGTTCGCAAAAACATTCCGAAATTTTCCGAAGAAATTCCGAAAAACTTCTTCTAAGTCCGCAAAACACGAAAAATCTTAAATCGAGCTAACTGAATCGCGTTCCACGAAGAAATAGCACTCCAATGAATGGTTCGTTAAAAAAACCAAAATTTTTTAATGTTAAGTCAAAAATTGTATGCCTAGTTTAAAAGGAAGAATACGGAATGAACTATACGAGCTATTTAACGACATGGTTACGGTTAGGCGCATAAATACTACACTACCATTGCGCTGCCGTGAAAATATCCTGGGCACCTATGGGTGGACAAGAAAGCAAGGGCGCCCACAGACGAAATGGAAGGACCAAGTGCAGAAGTTACTGTCTGCACAAGGATGGAGCTTTTTGTCTTGGACCAAACCAACGAAAGGTTGTGAGCCAAATAAGAAGAATAAGAAGAATTTAAAAAAACCAAGTCAGTTTTAAATTAATAAAAAATTGTCCGGTTTTAAATTACAAAAACGATATGCCCAGTACTTTAAACACCAGCAAAAATGTATGACTTATGTACAATTTTTAAAAAACAAAACCGTTGTTCCTAGTTTTAATGCCCATAAAATTATTTATCAATTTTTCACTGGCCTAAAATGTTCAGAAAAAATTAATGAAAATTTATGACCACTTTCATATGACAAAAAAATCTGTCCAGTTTTTTCAATGGTCAAAAGTTTTTTTCGGTTTTAAATGATAAAAAAATTACGGGAGCTTTAAATTACCAAACATTTTAGCCTGGTTTTAAAAAGGAAATGGATAGAGCCCAGCTGTTGATAATAATACTTATACTAACAAAATTTAAAAAACATAATTTTAATTGCAAACGAAATCCAGGTGAAAAACTTTTTATGCGAAATTTTAATTACATTCGCCGTTAATCCCCATAAAGTATTTAATAAAAATTCACTTTAAATATAAATACTAAAATATTTTGTAAACGTTTATCTGTCTGTTGAAGCACTTTTTCATTGAACGCAAGGAAGCCAGAAATTAAAAAACAAAAATCTCCAAACTTACAGCTGCATATATCTGCATGAAATACTTAAATCAGCTTCTGAAAAAAACGACACTCAACGTACAATTTCAGCGCATCAACAATTTCAAATTATGGAATGTATAGCTAAATAATATTAGGGCACGACTTTTGATGAAGCGAAATTGTTGTGCATCTAGCAATGAGTTCACTTTTCATATGATTACAATGTAAAATGCTGCCTTAAACTGCACAGACAGAGTTTTTTTGCGGTAAGAAATGACTAGAAAGTAAATTAAAGAAATATTAATTTATGTACTAACAGAAATAAAAGACGTTCGAATGAATTAAGTTGTTTTCACTCACTTCAAACAACAGAGAATAACTTCATAGAGATATAATTGGCCGTATTTTAGGTTTCGTACGAATCGAAAATCTAAAATTTTTGTACAGAAAAGTAATGGGAAAACTTCAAATTTTCGATTCGTACGAAACCAAGAATACGGCCCAATAAATAAATTTCCCCCAAAAATCTACAACACACCCCTAATCTATACGCATAAATTAATAAAAGGATAAAAGTACACAAATGCAAACAAATGCATACGTAGATATGTACATAAGAACGAGTAGGTAGATATGTATGTATAATTTTATATGAGAGCCCCTCTTTGCCTGCAAGTTTCCATTTCAACAGAGTAGTTTGCTTTTTATTTCATGTTTAGTTAGTTTCCTTTACTTTGTTGCAGTCAATTTTTCATTTATATGTACATACATTCCTATATATATAAGTGGTATTGACTTTACTTTTTATGAATAATATTCACATACACACGAATATGTGCATGCACTCATGTTTTTAACTGTACATATATAGTTTGCCAGCAGCATTTGTATTCAGCTGCTTTTTCTGTCTGAAATTGAAGAGTTTGCTTCCTCTTTTTTCAAGAAAAAAAAAATATTTTTTTGTGCTATTTTTTGTGCGTAGCAACCCTTTCAAGCTTAGTTTATTCATTTTCTCTCGTTTTGGCTCTGTTATATTTTGAAACCTTAGTAATCCAGCTTCCCCCTTTTTTATTTATTTTTATTTATATTTTCATTTATAGTTAAACTCCTTTTTGCATTTCCTATTCATTTTATCAGCGCATTTCACAAAGCTTAATTCTACTAGCTGCCCTTTTTGCAATTTTAACTCTTTAGCAACTAAAAAGGAAATTTATTTTAGCTGCATTTTTGCTTGCAGTTATGTATAAAAATTTGAATTTCTTTTATTGTAAGCGCATGCAAAGCTATTCTGCTGTTCAGCAAATACACTCATGTACTCGTACATACATACTACATACATACGAGGCATTGATCCAAACGATATAAGCTTACAGAGAATCGTTCCTCTGGAAACACGTTGTAAATAAAAAAAAATATACGTACAGTCATGTGAAAAAATATGGGCACGACTTGTTGACCAATTTTGACGTATTTGCTTTTGCTTGTTTAATGTTTATTCATTTTTTATTTAAGTTCATTATAAAATATTTAAACACCATATAAATCCAAATTTAGAGCTTTGTAGAAAAATTCCACAAATTTTCAGCAAAACAAACTTTTTATTCATAACTTTTAGAAAAAATGTGTAATAAGGCGCAAGTTCCAAGAGGCTAGGAATTCGCATTGATTTTTGGACTTTTTTTTGCGACGTTGTTATCACTTTTTTCCAGCCAAAAAAAATATTGTCGAGCATACTAATTGTGTATGGATGAAAATGCGTGACACCGTCAGCAAAAAAATTTTCAAAAATCAACGGTATTCTGTAGACACTTTAAACTAAAAAATTGTCGTTGGGCAACTTTGTTCAATTTTTCTAATTTTTATTTTTCAAAGTTAGAAATTTGGTTTTACATGGCTTTTGTTAGCAACAGGAGTTTCTTTATTTTATTGAAAAACTGTTTCAAAAATAACTAATACTCGTACTGTAAAAAATGCCTTTTTTTTAAATGGAGGTACTGCGAAACGGAATATTTTCGTAGCAATATACACTTGTTTAACCGAAAAGAAATACGAGCGTTACTCATGCATGATATGACTAAATCAGCAGAAGTTGCTAACATGTTAAAAATGCCTTCGTTTTGCCCAACTTGTGATACTTTGCAAATATTTATATGTACATCTAGATCTTCTGTAGTACTTGTTTTTAGATTATTGAGCTTCTTCAGACAATTCCCTCTTGGTAAACACCGATATTCTATTAAATGTTTTCTATGTGTCAAAATTTTATGTACAGTGGGAGTAGGTTTCTTCTCAGGATACTTCTGTAGCAGCAGCTTGGTAGGTTAAGATTCATATTCACCCAATTTTTATCCATTGAACATTCAATGGCTATTCAAAATATTCAAAATGACTCACAATCTTCTCACAATATCTTTATCAACTCCAGTTATTCGAGCAGTCACTTCATCGTTTTCAAAAAAAAAAAATCGTGGAGAGTTTCCATCATTTGTATTTCCGTACCCATAATTTGGACAGCCTACTCTCAGAACGAATTCATCCTGAATTTATTTTATTAATTAATAGCTTAATTAGCATTAAAGGCTTCACTAGCGATGAATAATTCTTTAACAGGCTCATGGACAGCCCATCCACATGAGTCTGCGAAGAGTCCATGTCATTTTCCTATAACACCACAGAGACAAATACAACAGACGAGGATATTTTACCTTTGAGGTTAAGACTTAAAGTAGCTAATTTATCAGCAGTCAAATCATCATCAGATAAAAAATTTGACGAGAAAAAATCCGCAAACAAATTAGCCACCTCACTAATAGAGGAAGCAGAAATATCGTTGTAAAAAACAGTTTTGGGAATATTCGAATCGTCTTTCTTTGACTTTGGAAGTTGGAAAAAGGCTCTTATCCAACAACTTTTATAAAAAAAAGAACTTTCATTTTTTTGTTTATACTTATTTAAATACAAAATATCAATCAATCGCTTTATTATCATGTGTATATATGTACAAACCAATCTCAGAAATGTCGAAAAATAAGAAAAAAATAATACAAATTTTTCTCCATGTGGAAAATTTGTAAAATTTAAGCAATTCTACCTCTTAAACTGCTAATCCCTGTTTATTAAAATTTATGCTTTTTTAATCTCTGAAAAATTCTCTATTAAATAGATATATACGTATGTATATTCTATTTATCGAACGCTTTCAAGAATTTTTTGATTTTTGCAACGTTTTCGCGGCAGAGGCGCCATAGTGCGATAGCGGTTTCAGAAATCTTGTTAGCTAGAGATTAACGCATGCTTATGCCGAGAAGTATATCGTTGATAAATTAGTTTTACTCTCAAGTTAGTAATATTTGTGGCTTTATACCTATACATATGTACGTACATAAGTAGATCAAAATATTAGTAGTTTCGTAGGTTCATCAGCTTTTTTTGTTCTCTGATATACCAAGGCAATTAACAGAATCCGGGAAGGACGAAGAGGTATGTAACGACAAAAAAACTTCAAAAAAATTTAGCAGAAAAGCCTCTTAACCCTAGAATATTGAGATAATTTTTTGTATCTTAAATTTGTTCAAAGAAAAGGCCTGGACATATTTTAGAAGTTTTGAAGGTAAAGAAAAAAATATTAAGTTCATAGATTTAATATTAACAAACCAATTTTGATGACTTAAGTTCTTCTATTTTGGACATAAATTGTATGTTTTGACATCTTCCTCCGCAAGCTAATCGACCTTTTCACTCTCAAGCTTTCTTTAATCCCGCCTAAGATTCATAGGCTGCCTTGGTATACGGGTAATCTTAAAAAACTTAAAAATAAAAGAAACAAGTATCACAAATTGTAGAAATTTAGCAATAACAATATTAATCTAAAGGACAAATATCTTCATTTCACGAAGAAATTTAATGTCCTTGACAAATTCCTCTACAATAAATATACAAACAAATTTGAATGCGAATTGAGAGAAAATCCCAAGGCCTTTTGGAATTTCAGTCAGTCAAAAAGGGGTTGCTCTAATATACCTACCTTAATTTGAATGGCACAAGTTCACCATCATTGGGTGACACAGTGGAATTTTTCGCTGAATTTTTTAAATCTAATTTTACCGTAGATGAAGAAACTACTACTGCGTCCGTTTATCACGGGGCTTCAAATTGCTTAGACTTTGGCTCACTCTGCTTAACAGATTCTGACATTGTGTTTGCTATCACCGATCTAAATTCCTCTTTGAAATGTGATATTGACGGCCTTTGCGCCCATTTTGTAAAACAGTGTAGCTGTTCGATTTGTGTACCCCTGTGTATCATTTTCAATCTTTCTCTTTCTACTGCTATGTTTATCAACCGGTTGAAGATCGTCCCTATCACTCCAGTCTATAAATCGGGTAGTAGGAATGTTGTTAAAAACTATAGACCTATTTCTAACATAACGACTTCTTCGAAACTCTTTGAAAAGGTGGTTAAGGAAAAACTTACACTTGCAATTAAGAGCTTAGTTGTACCCAATCAACATGGCTTCGTGAGTGGCCGGTCCACAGTGACTAATTCAGCGGCTTTCTCTGAATTCTGTGTTTCAGCTTTTAAAAGTGGATCTCAGGTTGACAGAGTCTCGCACTCAATCTTAATTCGCAAATTGGAGAATATTGAGAATAGTGTCTTTCACTCGGTTTTTCTTTCCTGGTTAAAATCTTATCTTTCTAATAGAATCTTGTTTGTGGAAATCGAGCACCGTAAATCTAAGCAGGGCAGCATCCTTGGCCCCCTCCTGTTCATCCTGTTTATAAACGGTATTGAGTCGTACTTTAAATATTCTAATTCTTTATTATATGCCGACGATCTTAAACTCTTCCGCAAGATTACTTGCGCGTCCGACATCGTTACGCTACAGCATGATTTAAACAATCTTTTAAGGTGGAGTCACAGTAATAAACTTGAATTAAACTTTAAAAATGTTTCCATATGACTTTATCTAAGTCTGCCAATTTTATTTCTTCATCTTACAGCATCTTAAATAAAAAGTTTGGTATAGTTAAAGACTTTAATGACTTGGGGGTTGTTTTTGATCATCGTTTTACGTTTGTAAATCATGTGTCTTATTTGCTTCCTAAGGCTTATAGTAAGCTTGCTTTTATTCGCAGATATGCTAAAGATTGTAGGGACCTCTACACAAGATAGATCCTTTTTATTTCGCTAGTTCGCTCAGAAATAGAATATGCATCGGTTACTTGGAACCCTTTTCATAGTTGTCATGCTAATAGAATTGAAAAAGTTAAAAGAAAATTCATTCGGTTTGCTTTTCAATCGCTTAACTTTTCCGATCCCATTCCAACTTATAGTGTTCGCTGCATGCTTATCAGACATAACTCTCTAGAAAATGGAAGAACTGCACAGTCACTAATGTTTGTCTATGATCTTATATCTGGGAAAATTTATTGCCTGCTATTCTTGAACATATTGCTTTCTGCATTCCACACAGAGTTGAACTTATTAAAGCGAACTATTTTTCGTTCGCCCCAATCTTTAGAGCATTTTAGGAGTATAATATTATCTCTAAAAGGTTGAATATTGATTTGTTGTTACCTAGATTAATATTTAAGTCTGCGCTTGATTCTTTTTATTGTTAAATTCATGTGTAATAATATATAAATTTTGTTTGTTTGTATCTAAAATGCTTTGTTATCTAGTCTGTAAGATATATGTACATCATAAACTGAAATAAACATAATAAAATTCAATTTTAAAGGAGTCACATTTTTCATCGTTTCTTAAAGAGATAATAAAAAAAAACATGTCAGTAAAAATTTATTGAAACAAGCCATATTAACCTCAACGCCAGTTGCCCTACTTTCAAATAAGTAAAAAAATTAAAGGCTTATTATTCTGTAATGGCTTACTACACTGGATCACAAATTTGTATTTTTTTCTGTGCACCAGATGCGACTAATTAATTGCTATGTAGAATCGCTCGCTGATTTCGAAAATTGAGTTAATTTCTTTTTCTATGGATACATTTTCGAGACGTTTGCAATTTACCGTTATTGAGCTAAAAAGAAGAAGAGGTTCCACTTAATCACGTATAACTTAGGAACTAATGTAACAATCTTAAAATGAAATGTAGATAATTAAAGCTAACAAGATTTCCCATAAACGGGATGCATATCACTATTCTATAGGCCTAGTAGTTTCTGAGAAATTAATTAATTATTCCAGATATTTAGTTTTTTTTTATGAAAAAATGTAGAATATCAAACTTTAACACGAGAAAAATAAAAGAGAAAACAATTTTTTTGCAAATTTTTGTCTTGAATATCAAAGCTTGTTCTTTTGCGAAAAAATGGAGCTTATAACAAAGAAAATCCGTGGATAAATCAAAAAGTAATCAATGGGTAAATTAAAATGCGCAATGATTTTTTTGTATGAAATATGAGCAGAAAAAAGGTTGCTCATATGTAGAGAACGACCGAACTTCGGCTTCGGCTTCGGCTTCGGCCATGTTCGGCCACAAAAGTTCGGTTCGGTTTCGGTTCGGCTTCGGCAGAAAAAAAGCCGAACTTAAACCGAACATTAAGTATTAAAT
>JAPVRG010156314.1:1971-25234 GCA_029783565.1 Rhagoletis cerasi | reverse complement strand
ATGTGTGAACGTGCACATGCCTACATACACATGTGTATATATAAACCTTTCGTTTTTTCAAGAAACTTCAAACTTTACGAGGGACAGCAGTCAATTTTGTTGCCTTTCGTAGCTTAATAATAATTATTACCTACACTTACTTATAATAGCTTAGTTGGGTCGAGTAGCTGTTTAAAAGTTTATTGTCATTTGGGATATCTCTGAATAATGATTTAAATATTTTTTTTTTTCCTTTTAAAGAACACATTCCACACACATGTGCACATAAATATGTAGTATGCTGGCATGTAAAAACTGAATCCCTTTTTGCCTGTCGATGATGTTAATACCTTTCATGGAATTTTGTAAATTGCACAGATAGCGCAAAAGTATTGGGCAATTTAAATTTTCGATTAAACCTCAACGTTTATTTTAAATTTGCAGAATTGTAGTCAAACCTATTTTGTTGTTTGCTTTTTAAGTGCATCAAAGTTCGTAGTAAAAAGTTTAGCAGAACTTAATATTGATGTGAAGTTGGTCAATATATGTATGTAGATATTGAGAAATGAAATAGTATAAAGAATTCACAAATTCATTGTAATATACCTAGTAGGGTGCTCCTTATTTTTCAACTTTCAAAAAGCAGCCATGTCAACTCGCTGTTCGTTTCTTTCACCGAAATAACGAACGCATGATTTTTTTATATTTTTTAGATTGAGTTTTATTCATATAATAGAATGACCATCATGTTGCCAACCAAACTTTAGTTGAAAGTTAAACAGTGAGTATACGATTTTATTCTGGTTAAAAATGCACACATGGGTATTTCCATGCAGCCGTACGCGAATTTCGTACCCTTATGGAGTAATATAATTTTGACTTACTTAAAAACAAGATTACAGTTATGTTGCAATCAAATTTTATTATGGAAAATATCCATTTAAAATAAGGTGATAACGTACGCAACAAAAACGGAAGTGGCTTTGTCCTGTCACCTGTTTCCGGCTTGACGTCTACTTCTGGAACACCCTGTATAAATGTGAAAAATAATGCTACTGAACTTCTTCCGACGTAGCGGTGAGTTTTTATCCCTTCCTCTGCAAACATTGGCACAATGAACGAGGAGCTGAAGCAATACCTTCTTTTAGTAGTGACCAATTACAGACAAAAGGTACCCTAATACAAAGAAATCTACATCGTTAGCTTAAAGTACTTATCTTGTAGTAATCATGATAAAAATATTACAAGGTAAAATGGTTGAGAGGCAGTGCGACGTTTGCAAACAATGTAATTTTAAAATTCGAAACTCAAACTCACGCACACATTCTGATTTCTAATCTCAAACTACACTCTAAAAAAAGTTTGTTTAATTTTACGCATATTAAGTTTCCTCTTCTAATAGGTGCAAATTTACACATCGTGTCAATTAAATTAAACACTGCTTGTTTACTTTTACTCACTATATGTGTGGCGTAGAATAGAACAAATTTCAAACTTGTTTGTTGAAGTCTAAACACTTACTGCTCATAATTACACAGCTTACACATTAAATGTTTAAAATTTACTCTGAAAAATTTTTGTTTAAATTAACGCATATTAAGGTAGATAACCAGTTTCCTCTCTTAATGTGAGCAAATTTACAAAACCGTGTTAAAGAAATTAAACACTGTATGTTTAATTTAACATACCAAATTTGTCGCGTTGAGCAAAATTACACATAAAATTCTTAAAATTGATTTTATGAGCACTTAACGATTATTATTAATAGAGAATGAATTTTTACGTTCATAATGTTTGCAATTTTAACATTTCGTGTGCATATTTATGTGTGTATTTTAAACATCTCATGTTCAACAACCCGATCTTAAACATATTATGCGTATATTTACATAGATTTTGGTTGAAAAATAAATAATTTTCAGTAGTAGTTTTACACGCACTTTTTGGGTGTACAACAATTGTGTAAAATTTCATTTTTTATTATTTTCTATATTATATGATAAAAAAAATCATGTCCGTCGGATTGGGAGAATGAATTTAACTTGCTATGTTTTTATAATATTTTGATTTATGTTACATTATATTATTTTATTAATAAAAATCCTGAAAATAATACCAATTTCAAATTTTTTATTTGCTGGTAGCGACCCTAAATACTACTATCAAAATGCGAAAAGATACTCAACGCTTTTTTATGTCTTAGGATAGAATAGAGGAATGACACGTGGCAAAAATTAAAATAAAATTTTAGGTCAAATAAGAAGCAACCTAACACATACATTCATATATAGTTGAAATATTCTCAAATAGTTTTCTTGGTTTACTGTAATTTATTCTCTTAACATTTTTCGATTTTTAGCCACAAGAATATCTATACATATGTACAAACAAGAAAGTACAAACATACCAACTGCTAAATTTGCACAGAAAAGAGTACCACCTTTGACATTATTTTGGAGAAATAAACGAGATCTCTCGATTTTGTACTACATTATTACTCATTGTATGTATTTACCAAATATTTAGGGTTATCTAAGTACTCTAAGAACTCAGAATTAGTGGTAGGTGGACTCCTGGATCCTTAAACAGAATTATACGGTGCCGGCCGGGAGTTTCGTCGCTCATCAAAGAATACTAAACTAATAGTAGCCGGATATATTTAACTGTTTTAATAAAAAACATATTTCTATCTTAATATTTATATATCCTTAAAAGCCACCCTTAATACGGCTATGGAATTTGAATGAAGCTTTAACGTGTGTGCTCTAATAGAATAGGTAAAAGCTTCCAGTATTTCCACTAAATAAATTTTCAATTGGAACTTGTCGATATTGGCAGTCAGTGGCACCCGTCTAGTTTCTTGTTTACTTTTTGCCCACTGATGCAAAATCACCATCACAAAAAGCTTTTTTTTTTGTGAAAAATTGCTATCGGACCACACAAAGGCCAGAGGGTATAAGTTGTTGGCTGTGGTGGTCTGCGGCTGATTGTTGCGTACTTTTTCAGTAACGGGAAGCGATCACCATTAACTAAAGGCCTTAGAGAACGATTGTAACCGAATTTTGCCGAATATATGCAGCAGAGTGATTGGAAGTGGGTTACCTCAGATTGGTGCCCAGCATGATAAGCGGCGGTGAACTTTTTAACGATGTTATAAGTATTCCACATGTAATGGCTTCTTCTTAAGTAAACATAAAAGAATCCCGTAATACCGAACACAGCTTGTTTTATCCCATTCCACTATAGATTCGCTTTACTAGAACTTTTTCTCGTTTACTTGATTTAGAAGTCTGATTAAAAAAAAATCATAAAACGTCGCTAAAAAATGAACAAGTAATGGAATCAAAAGAATTTGGAGTTGTTGGGCATTCTCACAGACTCATTTGCACAGAGGACACTTGAGGGTGCTTCGGTGCGTCTCAGTTACTGCTATAAATAAGAAGTTATAAGATACTAAATTGATTTTTAATTTTCTGAGCCTAACTACAGCGTGGAAAGGAAAAATACCAATTAAAAAACAAGTAAAGACGTATAAGTTCGGGCGCAACCAAACTTTGTATACCCGGCGCCCGTATTAATTATCTTTTTTCAAACTTTCTGATAAGCAGGGGTGTTTTGCCTGATTTGAAGTAATTTCGATAATATTCACGGTTAGACTTAATGAGATAATTGAAATATGTTTGGCAGAAGTTGATAAGTCGTCATAAGTAAGCGGTGCCACACCCATTTTCCAAAAAAACATAATTGTCTTATTTTACGCGGGAATATCGTAGTTTTTCTGCTGGGATACAGCATTTGATCAAAGGTGGGCGGGGTCACGCCCCTTTTTCAAAAATTTTATAAATACCTTATTTTATGCCGAAGCTTTACTTCACATATGAATTCTCAACAATTTGCACCCCGTATTGCGGAAATATCGCAGTATTTGAATTTTTCCCCAAATACCGTTATATGGGAGGTGAGCGTGGTTACCGTCCGATTTCGCCCAATACCAACCTACCTTGACTAAAGAGAAACATATATACTAAATTTCTTTGAAATATCTCAATTTTTACTCGAGTTATCGTGTACAAGGGCGGACAGACGGATGGACAGACAGATATGGCTTAATCGATTTTTCTTTTCATTCAGAGCATTTTGGTATATATATGTTTATATCTATCACGATTCCTTTAGGCTGTTGTAAACAACCATTATGCGAACAAAGTTATAACACCCAAGTGCACTCGGGTATAGAAATAATAATTCTTCATTGGAGAGCGTACTACCAACGATTAATTTTCAAGGGCTTCATAACGTACTATGTGTTTTATAAAGTTCTTGGATTGATCAAAGCGATACATCAGTGCAGCCCTCTTGGCTTCTATAGATTTACCAAATTGTATATTTCCTATCACACATTAGATGTGTTCACGTATTCTCCAGCAAAAAAATATCCAGTAACTTGCCAGCAACCATAAAAAAGAGTACGAAAACGCTAACCTTGCTAGTAGTTGCAATTTTTATGAAATTTTAATTAAATAGTTATATTTGGCAATTTTAACTTTTTAATTCTAAAAAAAAATGTATTCCTTTGCTGTGGTAAAATGCAAGAAGCGTCATGTAAACAGCTGTTACAAGTAAAAATTTATCCAGTAAAAATCCAATAAAACTTTGCAAGTTTTTTGCGTTCGAAAACGCCAAAACATAAAAACTTGTAACAATTTTTACTGGATTTTGCTGGAAAGTGGGTACAAAAACACAACTACTGTCTGCAATTTGAGCTTTTTAACTAATTCAGTAATTAAAAGCTTAAATATGTTTTATCAAAATAATTAAATAAAAGTAGCTGAAGTGCCAGCAGATAAAAATTTAAGTGTATTAGACGTTAAAGAAATAATGTGAAATATCTTATTCAACAGCATGGCAGACAGTAGCAAATAATCACGCTAGGCAAGCAATGAGGAATTGCTTTTGATTTCGCAATGCCAATCATGGTGGCAGTGACAATGACAGCAACGTTAGAGACTAAAGTGGCGCGCCGACATTGTCCACGGGTGTGACGTACCAGTGATGCCAAAACGTGGGAATTTCTCCCATTTTTGGGAGTTTTTAATAAAAAATTAGCTAAACGGGAACAGGGAGTTCTTCATTCGGATAGAACAAAAAGTGGTAGTTTTGAAACTGTCCACTTGATGTGGCTCAATGGGCATAGAATTCTGCTCTTACAAAAAATGATTTGGTGCACTGATTTGGCCACTCTGTTGAGAACCGTTATCCGTGCTTTTTAGAGATGCATACGTACGTATATCTCTTTTCAACACATTTGCTTACGAATTATAACTCTGCTGTAGAATGTATGAGTTTCCAAAATTAAAAAAAATTTTTGACATTGTACTAACTTTACCTGACTCAAATGCAGACGCGGAAAGAATTTTTTCAATAATAACAGACATTAAATGTTTAAAAACGAAATCGCTTGGGATTTTATGGACTTAACAGTATTGTAAAAATAAGAGCACGAAAAATTGCAACTGTATTGCTTTTAAGGTAACTAATAACACTAGTTTACACGAAAAATTAACCTTTGTAAATAAATATTTTCTAGGCTCACTTTGGGTCGCTGAATATGAAAACGAAACCAATTTTTTTTTTTCAAAGAAGCGTTTTCGACGTTTTTTGGTACCTTTCACAGTTACTTGTCAATTACCTTTTGAAAAAATCATCTAATCGATGCAAGCAATCTACTGTTCAAAAGGTATTGAATTTTTTTTATTATAAACACATTTTTTTATATTTTTTATATTTTTTTCTTATTGGACGCAAATTCGAGAAGACCCTACCCAACACAGATGAAAAAATTCAAGGGGAAAAGCTTATTTTCGACCAAAAGTGTGATTGTGTGAAAAATACAAAGCTAGAACTTTTACTCAGTGCCCCATAAAATCTACATTTCTTATAAGATTTGGATGACCTTGGACTCTAAATTTACTGCAATGGTTTATCTTTTACACAAATTTGAAAAAAATTTAAACAAAATTTTTGTAACCAAAAAAATAAGCATCTCAAAAGGTGCAGTTTTCAAAAATGGTTGAAAATTTCACTTGCACGAGTTATATATTTTTGCAAAGGGCACATCAATACCTTTTGAACAGTAGGTTGCTTGCGCGATTAGATGACTTTTTTTTAAGATATTGACAAATAACTGCGAAAGGTACAAAAACACGTTTTTCGAAAAAATATCGAAAATGCTTCTTTGAAAAAAATGGGATTTATTTTAATATTCAGCGACCCAAAGTTAGCCTAGAAAATACTTTTTTATCAAGGTTAATTTTTCGTGTAAACTAGTGTATATTTCAATAATTTATTTTTGTTTTATTGATAAATTAAAGTGTGGGAAAAGTGGGGGACTTTCGTTTTCGAAAGTGGAATAAAATGGGAAAATTTATATATTTTTGAGGTATTTTTCTTGTCTACTTTATGGCAGCACTGTGACGTACCGCGCTGTGAAGGGAAACTTGGTAGCCGTTAAAGCTGACAACGCTACACAGTGCCGTAATTGTCATTCACTTATCGCGAGACGTCACCAAGCGCAACGGAAAAACGGCAATCTTAAGGCACTGCATCAACAATGACAGCATAAATAAGTGTATGTATGTATGTATATTTGTATGAACACATATGTAAGTACGAGAAAATAAAAACGAAAACCACAGTCACCGTTTGCAGCATTTAGTTGTTAAATAACACCCAGCAAGCAACGTTTTTTTGTGCTATCTACAACAAATAAGCAATGTAATAAATAACGGCGAATCGAAAGAGCAAAACATAAATTAAATAGAAGAAAAGGAAAATACAACGTAATTAATGTAATTAATTATAAATTTTCATAGTTTAGATGCGCTTTGCGATTTATGTACACACCAAATTCGTTTGTTCGAGCGCTTGATAGTTTGGCTGATTGCTTGTTGTGTGTGTTTGTGTGTATAATCTGTCTAAACATGTATGCATATATATGTGTTAATGGATAGGTTTATCATACGCCTTGGAGCGCCACTCAAGTAATATATTATTATTTTGTTGTTATGTACTTGTGCAGCTGAATTGTTTCGGACATTTCATTTTTGACTATAACAGTTAAACAGTTAGCGCATAAATGATTTTCGAATTGAGATCATTAGCGATTTGTTGAAATTCGCTGAAATGTCCGAATGAATAGATAATTTTTAAGCTATAATTTTTGATAATTGTGGAGCCGTTGACTTGTTTACGTCTGCGCATATTACATAATTGCTGAAAGTCTTAATAAACGAAATATCAAGATTTACTTATGAGGGTTAACACACCAAAACTGCGACACTTTGTGAAACTTAGAACTTACTCTAAAAGATTTCAATATTTTGAAATTCAAATACTATGAGTAGACCATGACCCTAGTTTCACGTACGAGAAATTTCATTTGAATTTGATTTATAGTTTAGTCAAAAATGGCAACCGAGTTAGAAGTGAGACAAATTCTTTTGCACGAGTTTTTAAAAAATCCGACTTTAAGTGCTCGACAGTTTCCAGGGTTTTGAATCGGAACAAAAAACGTCTGGCAGTTACTAGAAAATCTGGGTGCGGAGGTGAGCATGGCCAAAGTGATAAAAACAGTACCCGGAAGGTCCACAGGGCGTTTCCGAAGGTTTCGTCGCATTCTGTTGCAAAATCTGTACGTAAATCGCAGTCTTTCGTACAAAAAGCAAAGCGGCAACCTTCACTGAGAAGTTCTAAAGCTCAAACAGTCCCAGATCGAGACGCAAAGCAGAATATTACAGCGAAATGCCGCAGCCGGAAGTTGTATGAATCCCAAATTACAAAAAAAAAATGCATTGTTATGGACGACGAAACCTACTGCTTTCAAAATTTCAAATATATTACTGGTCCAGACTTTTATACTGCTGCAAGTGGTCGAGATGCTCCTGAAAGCTGTAAGTTGAAAATGAAGTCCAAGCTTCCAATTCGACCAGGCAAAGCCAAGATTTCCTGTAGATGGCTTTAGATTAAAGGCGAAATATCGACAAAAATAAAAAAAAAGGAATATAAGACATTTAGTTGTTTTATTTATCCTCGACCTAGAGCTCACAAACCATTAAAATGTTTCTAAAAAAATTCATGGTTTGGCAAGCCATTTCTTCCTGTGGCCGTAAAAGCAGCCCTTTTATTACATCCGGCACAACGAACGCTCGAGTTTATCGGGATGAGTGCTTCAAAAAGCGTCTTCTGCCATTATGCAAAGGACACAGTGCAGTGGTATAATGCAAATAACATAAATTTTTTACTTCGTGACTGCAATCCACCCAATAGCTCAGAGCTTCGGCCTATTGAGAAATATGGGTCGTTCGTTAAAGGAATATACATTCATATATACATGTTTGTTTTTAATTTGTATTTAAATACAATATTTGTATTTAAATATTTTATTACCAAGAGTGGAAATTGATAGAGGTACCTGAAAAATGAAGATTTTTAGCGCCATACCCATATCTGGTTTAAATAATTCAATTAATTATTTTACTCTAACTCATTTACATATATTTTTATTCCAGCTGCAGCTAGGAAACTACAGTTATAACTGAAATTGGATGTGCACTGAAATAATCTTTTTAAATTTCTTTAAAATCGTAGTCGTAGTAGTTGTAATCAAAATCTAAATCATAATCATTACTTCAATCATCATCATAACCGTAATCATAATAATATTCATAATCATAATCACAATCCTAATCATAATCATGCACATAATAATAATCATAATAATAATATTTACCATAATCACAATCATAATCATAATCATAATCAAAATCAAAACCATATTCATAATCATAATCATTATCATAATCATAATGGTAATCATAATCATATTCATAATTATAATCAAAGTCATAATCATAATAATAACCTAGTCATAATCATAATCATAACCATAATCATATTCATAATCACAATTATAATCATAACAATAATCATAATTATAATCATAATCATAATTACAATTATAATCATAATTATAAACACAATCATATTCATAATCATAATCATAGTCATAATCATAATCATAGTCAAAATCATAACCATATTCATAATCATAATCATAATTATGTTCGGAATCATAATCAAATTCATAACCATAATTATAATCATAGTCATAATCATAATCATATTCATAATCACAACTATAATCATAACCATAATCATAATTATAATCATAATCATAATTATAATCATATTCATAATCATAATCGTAATCATAATCGTAATCGTAATCATAATCATCATCATAACAATATCATAATAATAGTCCTAATCATAATCCTAATCATAATCGTAATCGTAATTGAAATTGAGACTGTAATCGTAACCGTAATGATGGTCGCAACAGTAATCAATCAAAATCGTAGTCGTAGTTGCAGATTTACTTGTAAATATAATTTCAATCGTAATCATGAGTATCGCCCTACTTGAATCGAATATTCTATTTGATCAACAAAAATTAAAAAAACTCTAGCAACTCTGCATTTGTACATCTTCTCCAAAGGCAAAAGCGAATAAATATGCATCTACTTGATTGATTCACTTCAGGGCGGTGTCTCACTCTATGTTAAATTTTGTCTCCATATTACCGCATTGCCATCAATCTGTATGCAGCATTATTTCACTATTTCTCTTCCCCTACGTTCACTAATGCACGTTGCCGTTATTCTTGGCGGTGAGTTGTTGCCGCTTTGCCAGTTAAGGCTTGCGACTTTGGTTTAAATATGCGCTGACGTTTGGCGTACGTTTTGGTGTCCAACGCAGCGTAATTTGATATTCATCTGAGAGCTTTGTACAAGCTTATGTGCATATGTACGAGTATATCTACTCAGTTAAACATTTATCCGTGCGTATATATCTACTAATATGTGCTATGTTGGGTGCGCATACGCTTAGATCGTTGGCTCACTCACAGCTTTATCCGTCTCAGTGCGGCCCACGCGCTTGCGTGTTAATTTATTGCGCTGCATGATGCGATATTACGCTGATATTGTGCTGATTTAGTTGAATATACGCTGGAATTAAGTTTATTTATGGCTCGCTGGAGTCGTACGAAATTCTGAATTGCAGCCATGATGAAGGCGGCAGTGGTAATAGCGGAGACTGCGCGTAACTGTTGACTGGGAATTTTTTGTATGTGGGCATAAGTGACACAAAACGACCAGATGGAGCAAACAGCCATTGAGCCATTGAGCGTAGGTAAGGGGCTGGGGCAAAGCGACCGTCACAGAATTGGTAACAGCGACAGACCCAGTAACAACTTATGTATGTAAAATTTACATACATTGTAAATAGATTGGCTGCCGCATTGCGCGAGTAACTCAGGGTTTGGTCACGCTTGCAGCAGCCATACCCTGCAGGGAAAATCCGAACTAGTGAATCTAGTTCAGTAAAAGTTATTTATCGCCAAAAACGAACGAGTCCGATAGTAACTATCTACTTTTGGTACTTTTGTAAAACCATTTTATTTTACTTTTTAAAACTACACATCGCTAGCTCAGAGTGAAAAGTTGCTAAGTCCACTTTTTCTAAAGATTATATTTTGATGCAAGAAGCAAAACAATTAGAAATTTATCAATTTCTAAAAGATCGAACTACCTATTTTATTTATTTCTAGCCGTTTCTATCCAGTGATACGCAAATTTATTAGTCCAAAATAATCATAGAAAATATAATACGTCCCAAAGAATGCACAAACTTTTCATTAGAAATCTATATCTAAGATGACGAATTTAGAACTGGTTCGGAACTATAGAAAAGGGGATGCAGATTTGCCGAACTTCGTGGGACATCGCAATGTTAAACTCGCCACTTGCTGCCATGCAAAAAAGCATTAACGCGTACTAGTCATGGTTCGAAATTCTCGAGCACCTAACCAGTTCGGCAATAGTATGATTTCCTACAGAGTACACACAGTCGCACGCACACTGATACGATAAGCGAATGTTGTTGGCGCAGTCAGCATAGCGTCTCACTGCCTCTAGTCCACCATATTAGAGTGGTTTTAGCCTTTTGTGATCTGCCAAGAGCAGCAAACGGTTGCAAATGATGCGCTTAACTGGCCAAACCGCAGCCAACAACGGTAATAGCGAATATTCACATATAAAAATACTTATACGAGTGTGCGTGCGTGCGACAACGGGCAGAGATTTCGCCGTTTCTTTGCCACCACAATTCTAAAAATGTTTTCTGTTTTTTTTTCTGCTTAGAAAGTTTTGTTATTTCGTTAGAAGAAATATTAGAAAGTCATGATGAGTTGCGCGTCCAATCAAGTTCTGAGCTTTGCCTTTGATTTTTCTTTTTTTGTGATTCAAGCACCTGTTTTGACCAAAATTGGCAACATTATCTCTGAATTGGTGGACATTTATATTAACTTGCTTAGATGGTGATGTGCGTGTTAATGAACATCTTGAAATGCTCAGCAGCTAAGATTTAGAGACCACAAAATCAAAGAAATGACTGAGAATACGTCGATGACATTCTAGTCATCAGAGACGACAACAAAAAAAGACCACAGAACCGGATCTGATGCCTTCCCCAATGCGCTTCAGATTTCTGGTGGACCGTTTTTTTGAAAGCCTAAAAAGTTTAGATACACTCGATTGTCTGTGAACTTTTGACCAAAAATTAATTTTTTAATATTACGCAAAGTAACGAGAATTCTGAATATGTAAGATTCTTGTTGTCTCAGATTTTTACAAACCAACTAATTGTATTGCTCTTGGGAAATTTTCTGTCATACGATGGAATGCAGCTAGGAGGTAAACCAGTTACGCAACATCCTTTCAAATAACCTAAGCAAGGCTAGTTACTTGCTGAAAGAGATGCGCGGATGGAATAACAGCAGCTCCGCAGCGCTGGAACTCTTTACCTCCCTATTCCCCTGCTACCATCAGCGGGTTTCGAATCAAATACTTTCAGGGTTGGAGCGTCTTTGTCCATTCGAACGACCAGACCAAGCCAGCGGAGCCGTTGTATTTTAATTCGCTGCACAACGTCTATGTCGTTTTAAAGCTCGTACAGCTCATCGTTAGATCGTCCGCAAATCTGCCGTTTAATATTTTTTTTGAATAGTCCAAGGACCGTTTCAATTTCACTACAGCCAATAACTTAGACTGCTGCCCCAGACGAGGAATTCCTCTTAAATCGAACATAATAGTTATTGATGAAAATTGTCATTGAAAAATCCACTATGATGGAAATCTTCTGCAACTAAGTGACATATACCAATCGATTTCTTTTTTCACCGAGAATCAAATTTGAAAGTAAATTTTTATGCAAAATTTAAAAAATAACAAATACGTGTTTAGGATTTTTGTTTCATAAAACCGAGATAACCAGTTATGAGTTCTATCAAAAAAATTGATATTTAATCAAGATTTTAAAATTTGAGATCAATAATAATAATGCATTTCTGAGTTTTATTTTATCGCTCAGAAATAAAAATTATGTGTCGATCTATAATTTTTTGTTAAAAAATTTAACTAATTATTTGAGTGTTATTTTTCGCTCTAAAATAATAATTATTTTATGAGTTTTATTTTCTCTCATCAGAAATAATGATTATTTTTGAATTTTATTTTTTTGATCGAACATAAAACTCATTTCTTGAGCGTTATTTGATCTCCCAGAAATAAAAATTAATATTTGAGTTTTATTTTTTTCAAAACCTCACACAGCTTTTCTAATAAGTGTTTAGTGGTAGATATTTTTTGCTGTGCACTCGTCAACATGTGCACTCAAAAATTACATTAAACTTATCAACCTTATTTTTTCTTAATACATACATATGTACATATATTAGCATACACATTTATTGTAATTTTTGAGGGCGTACGTTGCCGAGTGACCGCTGTGGTGTAGTGGTAAGCAGTGCGCGCTTCCACTCCGCAAGGCCTGGGTTCAAGCCATGGTCAAAGCAACATCGCCAAAAAAAAATTTTGAAAAAAGTTTTTTTCTTAACAGCGGTCGCCCTCGGCAGGCAAGGGCAAATCTCCGAGGGTACTTCTGCCATGCAAAAGCTTCTCATAAAAATACAATCGCCGTTCGGAGTCGGCGTAAAACTGTAGGTCCCTCCGCTTTGTGTGACAACATCAAGGTGCACGCCACAAATCGGAGGAGAAGCTCGGCCAAACACGAACATATGTGTAAGCGCCATTCTATTATTATTATTATGTTGCCGAGTGCATTACAAAAATATTTACTACTAAAAGCTTTTAGAAAAGCTTTGTGGCGTTCTGAGTGTTTCGATCTGCCAGAAAAGAAATTAAACCCAAAAATTAATTTTTATTTATTATTATTAATTTTTATAACGCTAAAGGAAAGAGTTAAAAAAATAATCATTATTTTTCATAGAACAAATAAAACTCAAATAATAATGACCTTTACCGATCAAAAAATAAAACTTACAAAATAATCAATATTTCAGAGAGAGAAAAAACCACTCGAAAAATGAGTATAATTTTTGATCAAAAAAATATAACTCGATACATGATTATATATTCTGAGCGATTTATAAAATTTAAAAGTGTAATTATTAATTATAATTTTTATATACATACATCGCTCAGAAATTTTTAAATCGTATCCTATTTCTAAAGGACATGAAAAAACATGCACGTATATATAATCGAAATTGTTATACGATATTTGGAAGGTTTTGATTTTTCGGTCCCTGGAGATAACAATTATTTTTGATTTTTATTTAAATAAAAAATAGTTTTGTTTTGATTTGTTTATTATAAGTCTTATATAACAGTCATTGAAGAATTTAATTTATAAAAGTCATCTATATCAATCAGTCACTGACTTTTATTTTTTAATTCATACTTATAAAGGTCATTATCAGTCAGCATAAGGCGCTTTTAGTCTTTAATGTTTCATTCTATACGGTTAATATAAAAGACTTTTATATATATGATTGATTTATACACAAATATGACTTTTATAAGAAAAAGCCACTGACTTATTTTTATTGATGACATTTATAAAGAAAAGTATTCAATAACTGTTATCTAAGACATATAATATAAAAATCAAAAATAACTGTTGTTTTAGATTATTTAAATACAAATAAAAAGTAATTGTTGTTTTGGTTTTATAAAATAAAAATCAAAAGTAATTGTTATTTAAGGAGTAATCCAACAAAAGTCAAAAATTAATGGTTAAAGAGCGATTTTTATAATCAAATTTGCAACTGTTACGGTCCCTGCTTAAAACTATTTCTGAAGGCGGCATTGAGCAAATGTTTTTGCAGATAAGCTCGGTTCTAATATTAAAAACAATTTATATACCATATAGATGGACGCAAGTAGGAGTTCTATTTATTCCTAAAGCGGCAAAATTTTCGTACACCCAACCCAATAATGTCAGACTGATAAACCCCTCGTCTTTTTCTTACAGTTGTCGCTGGAGTGCTGATTGGATACCCATGTGAGGATAATAGTGGGCCCAAAGCTCTAGCCTTATCTAGCTTATAAAAAAAGGATACGAGTATACGACTCTACACAGAAGACATGACATCGAAAAAACTTCACATCTCGAAGAATATTCCCTGCTTGTTCTTTTTGGACATAAAAGGCTGTTTCAGCAATATAAGTACGATTATAGCCATCTCACCGCTCTAGAAAGTTGGCCTCTGTAATACCGTGGCAGCGCTTGTGAACAACCTCTTCAATGATCGGATTATAAATGAAGAGCTGGGAAACTCCTTGCTAAAAAAGTTCGCATCTATATGGAATTGTGGCGTTGACAGTTTGCTGACAGAGTTAGAAATAAGAAGCGCTAAATACTCCCGCATAAGGGCTATCGGCAAAAATTTAGGTCCTATAATGTTGTATGGAGTTACACTGTGTTGGTAAGACCAATCCTTTACTATGGAGTAGTAGTTTGGTACGAGGCTCTCGAGAAATAAGACAAATTACTACAGCTAAATTCACCACTGATAGCAGAAGAAACGAAGACAATGTCCACCAAAGCGCTCCACACCCCGCGTTACTTTTTTCCGATGGATATGTAGGTAAGAAAGATGGCATGTACCACTACCATCAGACTAACCGCGATGACGACACAGCCACATATTGGTCAGTGCAAAATTTTGATTGATATCACAGAATTTACTACAACCGAATATACTGCACCCATCGGCACTATCAACACCAAGTTCATGATCCGCCTCCCCTCAAGGGAAGAATAGAGATTGAGCTCGATCAGAAAAAGAGGATCAAAGATGGCATCCTGCAATGATATCTACACTTTCTCTGGCAGCCAGGCGGCAATCAATCTTCTGTGAAATATATTATTGGCTTCAAAAACATTTGCTCTCTTAGCGAGACAGCGCAGACATTCTTTTTGTTTGGAGGATGGTTCCATGTGCAGAAGCCCACGTATTTGGGAAAAGTTTTACTTCGCCATTATATATCCCCTGGGTACCCTTGGACCAGCTACATAAAAACAAACTCCAATGAAAAGAACAATGGCTGGGACATTGGACACACATAATTTCTGCGTCCTGCCTATCTAGGGAAATAACAAGACTGACAAACTTGTGCGTCATAGATATCAAGAATACACCTATTATCTCTCTTCAAATATAAAAATTCTCAAAGCCTCTACTTCAACTAGGGAGACGAGCTATAAAATTAGTGAATGAAGCTCTTTCCGGACATTGTCCGATCAGATTACACGCAGCTAGGCCGGGCGCCATCTCGAAACGATAGTGCGGAAGAGAATGAGTGGGAAACCATTCAGCAATTTCTATGCCATTGCCGTCACTTTGATGATCTGGATGACTTCAGAGCAATACATATTAGGAGTTTATTCAACTTTTTCCTGAGTACCAACGGCTTCTTAAAGAAGCGGGTATAACGGTAAATCCGGCAGCATCAAAAAAAGACTTTTAGCCTAAGTGTTTCCAAAAGGAACTCTCGCTTAATTTAGCCTATCACTGCTCCTCACCAGAAATTGCTAGTGACCTTAGTAAGAGTTTACATATTTATGCCTCAAATGGTCAGTTTGGTGGCAACATAAGGGCATTTCCTGCATTACGAACGATCCTTTCAGTAAAAAAAAATATGGTAGGCTTGGGATTAGAAATTTTTCTTTTGTCATGAACAACCTTCGTAGTCATCTTTCCAACGCTATTTAAAATATTTTCCATAAGTGTTACATATCCACTTTAGGGCGGCCTAAAGTTATTGTATGGTTAATAAGGGAATACACATCAACTTTAACTTTCTAGTGATGTTTATTATTGGGAAAAATCGGATTGAATTTGTTCGAACGTTTCCGTTCGGACGTTCTGATTTTTGTACATTTTATGAACATGAAATGGTATTATAACTTTGGGCCGATGTTTCTATGCCCATAAAAACGTATATCAAAATGATCAGTACGTCGAGCTGAGCCGATTTAGCCATGTCCGTCTGTCCGTCTGTCTATCTGTCTGTGTGAACGCAAACTAGTCCTTCAGTTTTTGAGTATACGACTAAAATTTGGTGCACGGGTGTTTTTTGATGATACGACATTAGTAATTTGTCGGAACCGGCAAAATCGGATCACTACAAAATATAGCTCCCATATAACTGATTGTTCAGATATGAGATTTTGCTATAAAACTCCTTCATTTAGACAGCTAAACCCGAACAATTTCGTGAACTATTTACTAATTAGTCGTACAAGGTCTACTGAGAAATTCGTCAAGATCGGTGATCTATATGGAATGTTCATATATAAGTTTTTGCGATATAACTCTTAGATCTGTGTAGTTCACAGTACACATCAATCTAGTATAAGTAATGTGTAGCTCCTAAAGAAATGAAAGTTGAAGTTAAATTCTTGGATGCTCATAAAAGGTATGAAGCCTTCGGCATTATGACTGTGTGGCATGAGACTATGCCAATGAATGTGGATCAATCAGATGAAAACTTGGTTTCTTATGAAATCATATGGTTAGATTTCTACTGAAGCTCTTTCCAGATATTGTGGGAAAACACATAATTCTTCTTACAAATCGAATTGTTTCTTACATAGAAATCAAAAGAAATCGATTTTGTTCAAAAATAGTTTCGTGAAAAAGCCATTCAGTTTCATCTGGACTGAAGCATTTTTTATTGGGTAGATTTTTTTTAATGTTTAGTTTTGGGTAGAATTATACTCAAAGGTCAGCGAAGGGTTAGAAAAATTCGTCCTAGGCGCACATTTAATTTTTTGCTCTTAGTTGACCCATACACGATGAAGTTACTTTAAGAAACTTTTTTTTATATATAGTGTGTTGAAAAGTTCTTGTTAATAAATGTAAAAAATAATAAATTAACCTGCTGTTTGCTATGTAATACTTGTGTCAAAAACTGCAAAACTTTCAACTAATCGTAATCGGAGTTATTAGTATTGGCTTTGATCAGCCCACATCATTGAAATAGCATTTTTTTACCTGAGTTAAACTTTTTATGAATAGATTAAAAAGTCCTAAAAGGCAAAATAAGGTATCTCGTAAAATCTATTTTTGCACTATTTTCTGTTTAAACTAAAAACAGTGCATAAAGAAATAAACGAATGTAAGAGCTGTACCTATGAACTCACCACATTTGAACACCTGACATTTTATTCGCAAACGTGCTAAAAGACTAAAAACAGTTGTGAAATAAAAGTTTTTTTGTCACACAAAACAATATAAAACTGTTGACATAACGTGTCTGATAAAAGTGAAATTTTTATGTTTATGTGCGGTGCTGGAGGCAATAACAAGTAAAATTGCATTAAGTAACAAGATGATTACTGTTATTTTTAATTTTTTGCGCAAATGCCATGGAAAGTAAGAGTGAAATGTGTGCATTCAAGCACGAAATTTGTACAGGTACGATAAATAAGAAAGAGAAAATATCTAAATTGAAAAGAAAACAAACAGACGTGAGATGTTTGTAAATAAAATTGTAAGACTGCAAAAAAAAGAATATAATGACAACTCAAACACATGTCAAGAAAGTACTCAAACAAAAATGTAAATGTAATGCAATGTTTAAATAAATATAGACTACATAACAGGAAGACTATATACATACTCGTATGTAATTGGTACTGAAACACAGATTACTTAGCATACATATGTACATAAATGTCAACAGCTTGTCGTATTAATTAAATATAAATGTGCTCAAGTTATTAAGATTTTATTAGTTTTTTTTTACAGCTAAGGGAAAATTTTGTGTATTACATGCTGCGCGAAAACTTACGCGACATATTACATACGTATGTACTTATTTGAATACGTGTTTACATAGCAAATATTTTTTGTTCAAAACAGCGCACGTTTTGTCTTCTTTTGATGTTTTTGTTTCGTTTTACCTCATAAGCGAAATTGCGAATGGCGCAATGTTCACATAAAACTGCCATAAACCGTTAAATATGTACTTACCAGAAATGTAAAATTGTGGTGAAGTCAAAACAAAAGTAAGAAATTTTTTAAATCACAACGACGTTAAAATTTTAATAGCCAATTTCATTTGTAGCCAATTAAGGGGGCATATTGGGCCAGTTTGGTTTTTTTTTAATTTGCACAAACATGAAAATAAGTAAATTAAGGGGGCATATTGGGCCAGTTTGGTTTTTTTTTAATTTGCACAAACATGAAAATAAGTAAATTATTTTTGGGTGCCATAATAAAATATTTTTCAAAACTAATGCGGTAGAATAAAACCAGAAACAAAAAGAAAATATTTAAAAAATATATCAAGGACTTTTAATAGCCCATTTATGCCATTAAAAAAAAAAATCTGGGAAAAACTTCAGCTTATGGCCAAGTTTAAAATGCCAACATTAAAAACCGTTTTCTTATTTGGAATAAAAATTTGTTTTCTATTTATTGCATGATCCAATGGAAAAAAGGTCGTAGTACGCCATATTCGAAATGGTCTCCATTTGTTTTTCCTAGTCTTGAACTCGGTTTTGGTCACTCATCGATTTCAGAACACACCACATACATTGGAAAATTTGCTACTGCTCAGACCAGTTTCCGTCATCCTTTGTCAAATTTGGTTTGTTGTTTTTCGACAAGGCTGAGAAATATGCCGCAAAAATCGAACAAAAACTGTGTCAAGGAGTTGGACAGGCAAGAAAGGTGGTTGGATTTTTATACCACTTCTGCAGTTATTAGTTGTTTATATTTTTAGCAAGTTGAAACAACGCTATAATGACAAAAATATGTGATAGAAAAGTATTATTCAAGGCGAATTCGCATAAGGTGGTGTTAATAGAGCAGCTTATTTCAACGCGAATTTGTACTGATAGTCAAAATAATGTGCTTGTTGTGTACTTTTTGTCAGCGCGCGTATAATTTGTTAGTGTAGTTTTTGTTTTTCTGCTGCCGCTATAACCTTATATGAATTGGAATGTCAATATTGCCGGTTTGAGATATTAACCTGTGCTACCGTTGTTGTTTTCCCTCCAAAATGTGTAGAATATTTTCGCTTAGTTGGTCGGTAGTTTAACAAGAATTTAGCTAGGTTTAAGTCATTAACAAGAAATGAAAAAAAGCCGAGTGAGAACAGCAATATTTATAAGATACAACACCTTGCTCAATTCTAACTTCTTTAAGCAATCCAAAAAGGAGTTTGATGACATACGCTACATATGCTTTATTTCCGGGCTTAGTGACCCGAGGTATTTCTCTGATCTTCTGGACACTGCATCGCATTTGGGGAACAGTTTCTCAGCAGTTTCTATTGCATTATTACAAAAGCAGCGTGCATAGTTAGACCAAAACCTGTTAAGATACCTTTAACAATTTTTACATTTTTCTTTGTGAGAAGCTATTGCTGTTTGCCGTCTAGGAATTCTACCTCTTTACGCGCTCGAGAACTAATGAAAATGTATGCTGGTATTCAGTAATCCAGTCTCATCTCAAGTCACAAAATTTGAGACTTTAAATTTTTGACTATTTTTGTGACTTGAGGCAATTTCGGTATTCAGTAAGAGAAAGTCACAAAAATTTCACCAAACATGTGTGGTGAAACCCAATTGAGACAGTCAGCTAATTTTATGTTCCAGTTAGCGATGTTCATAGGAAATCCATGCAAATTTATTAATCGATTCTTAGCTATTATATTTTTCAAACACATTTCAGTGGCCAAATCGTTCTTTAAAAATATAAGTGATATCATTACCGAAAAGCATTTACAAAAACAAGCTTGCTCATTTTGTTTTATTAACGTTTTATGTGAATCGATTTGTTCAAAAAATGTATAAAAACAGGAAAAGTAAGCAATCGATTAATGCTGTATTTCATCACTACACGCACTTGAACAAAATAGCAGATCAATGCCCATAACTGTGAACGAATTGTGTTTTCTTATGTGGTTTATATTCTTCGAATTTATTAAAATATGTTATTAAATACATTATATTTGGTAACATTTGTGCGTTTTTAATAATTAAAAATAAATCATCTATTCTCCCGCATTATTCTTTTTGTGACCTACTCAGAACCAGGTCACAACTTTTGTGACATTATTTTGTGACTTGAGACGTGAGACAGCTTACTAAATACCGAATAGTCTCAAAAGTGATTTTCACCCCGAAAAGTCTCAATTAGTGAATAGAGACTGCTTACTGAATACAGGCATTAATTTTATTGGCGAGAAGAGCCCTGAGTGCGGTCTGACTGTCACTTAGTATGACACTATTCTCCTTGCAATATTTTCGCTGAAGCTGTCACAATGTTTTAATTTAATTTGTTCCAAAAAGCATGCGATTAACATTCTACTGATGATGGACCCCGCCAGCTATATCTGTTTCCCTTAAGAATTTGGCAGAGTGAGAATATGATGTATTTTGGAATAATTATCCTCCGTCCTTTATCAAAGTTTTGTTGAACAAAATATGACACTGAAGATTGCAAAAATCCGAAACGCATTTGTCTCCAAACCAATTTGGAAATCCGTTTCAAAATACCTACGTATCGTTACCTTAATATAGAAACGCCCTAACTCATTTTCATTTGGAACTCAGATTCATCCAAAAGCTGTCAGATAACTCACAATCCATCTAATGGTATAGGAAAAACAAATACTAGAGCACTAGATTAAATATTGTGTTTAAAGAAAATCAGCGTTTCGACAAAATTTGAAACTAAAGAACTCTACTTTTTCAAACTGTAATTGAGTTAGCGCGTTTGTGAGTTAGGGTCTTTCTATATTAAGGTAACGATATGTATGTACTCGTATATAAGCCTATTAGTTGATCCGAGACAAAAAAGCGGGCATTTAAGTGTTTTTTACCTCAGGTATTGTGTCTTAAGGCATATGCATATGCATAGTCAGATATGATGGTGGATTGGAGCAAAGCGAAAATTGAAAATCAATTAAATGTCAATCAAAGACAAGGAATAAAGCATGGATATACTCCAGGTGGCAGACCGTTGACGCGCCGAATTCTTTGTGAAAATCTTTGGTAAAAACTTTAGTAGACAACAAATTCTGAATTGAAACACTGACATCAGGATGAAGTTGCAAAAAGATAATGGATACAATTTTCAATAGGAAATCAAGTTGATGACTATTATTTCAACATTGTACACATAGGCATCTACCATACGTATTAGCGTAACAATCTCGAAATATATACAGTGACCCAAATATAAATTATATATAAAAATGTCGAAAACTACTCAACCGATTGAGTTCAAATTTACAGCATATGTTCGTACTGGTGTATATTATGCATAGGGTGGAGTCGATAAATCTCTAAAACCCGTATTTACTGTCCGATTTCATCCGAATTTAGAATGTGTATTACCCCTATGCATAGAAATACTTTCCTATAAAAATTATACCGATAGTCGCGCAGGAGTCGATATATCTCTAAAAACTGTACTTATATATTTATAAAATTATGAGGATTCTGCAAAGATTGAAATTAAACTTTTTAATCAGCATCTTTAGAAAAAATGTTGGTATACAGTTTTGTAGCTTTTGTTAGGTAAAATGGCATACTTTTATAAAAAAAATAATGAACATTAAATAAACTACAGAATAATAGCCAAAACTTGCTAAAGTATCGTGTCCCAACTTCTATTTGGGTCACTGTATTTCGAAAATACCACATTTAATCAGAAAATCCTAATAAACGCATGTGCTTCTTAAATATCTGGGCACTCTCGCTTGGCAATAATTTCCTTTCTATTTTGTCTTATTTTTAGGAACTTTTACCAAAAAATGTTAAAAAAAAGTGAAATCATAACAACAAAATATATTTTTTGCCACATTTATCTTTCTCTTTGCCTCCCACTTACAAAACAGATTTATATTTTTATATTCCTCTTCCTTGCACGTTGTTCTAATTTTTGGCACTGATTTGTATTTAGAGAAATTAGCATACGTATGAACAAACATACATACATATGTGTGTGAAAAAGAAATTAGGTCTGTTTACCATAATGATGATAAAAGGCCGTTGCCGTCGTTGCCAATATTGCTGACAGCTGTTTGAGCGGTAAGTGAACATAACCAAATACTATTAAGTATTAGTGATGTAGATACCCAATTCGCCAAACGACTTCGAATTGAAGTCGATTCCGACTTGTTCTGTTTAATATATTGTTCGCCGGCGCCGCACTATAGGCAAAACTCGAGTTTTTTTTTCAAAATCGTAGATCTTCGGTTAGAAAGGAGATAATGGAATGAAATTTTTTTTATCGTGAAGATTAATGATTATGTAATATACGAAAATTATAGAGAAGTTACAACAACAATAACTTAACCCTCAAAATACCGTCCAAAATGTCACTTTTTTTTTTGAAATTTTGGATTTTGGCTCCCATTCCACTAGAAAACACTATATTTAATACACCATTAGCATTGTTTCTGAAAGATTTATCTTTGTTTTATCTTAGGACCCGATTTTTGGGGCATTGGATGCTGTACTGGAGTCGCCAGATTCTATTATCTCCTTTCTAACCGAAGATCTACGATTTTGAAAAAAAAACTCGAGTTTTGCCTATAGTGCGCCGTTCTTCAGCGACCCACCGGACGCATATATATATGCCCGGACAACCCCACATAACTAACGCCTCAGTCCCTGTGGACTGACCCCATAGAGGCTGCACGCTTCTTGGGTCTTCCGTTAGTTGAGCTTGACGACAAGGACTGAGATACCAACCGATCTGGGCGGGGTTGTTGTAGCCGCTACAACAACAACAACAACGCAAAACGACTCGTCAGCGAACCGCAAAAATGACTCG
>JAPVRG010156308.1:5844-16957 GCA_029783565.1 Rhagoletis cerasi | reverse complement strand
TTGAATTGACTTTACCTGATAGATATCCCAGTTGTTCAAAAAAAAAAGTCATTGTCGTTCACAGCGTTATTTCGTACGATGAAAACATCGACCTCATCGGTCACTTCCACTTCAAAGTTAGTTGCGGAAGCAAAGCGAATGGGTCTGGTGTTGAACGGAGCCGAGACGAAGTAACTGCTGTAATCAAACAAACAGTTAGCGCATTTTCGCCATGGCACTTACATACGTCATTGGTGAGAGATAAAATTTTGAAAAAGTAAAAAAATTATCTCAAGCTATTTTGGGTTTAGTAGGAAATTGAGCAGTGAAGTTTCCTCTTGTAGCGGTGCTGGTATAAAGCGCAGAATCATGGACAATAGGAGAAACCCGCTAAGGATGCCGTTAGCGTATTCAAGAGAAAAATGCTTACGAATATTTTCTAATCCTTACGTTTTGGCAACGCAGACGATGGCGGATATAATAATAATAATAATAGATTGGCGCTTACACACATGTGTGGCGTGCGCCTTGATGTTGTCACACAAAGGGGAGGGACCTACAGTTTTACGCCGACTCCGAACGACGATTGTATTTTTATGAGAAACTTTTTCATGGCAGAAATACCCTCGGAAGTTTGCCATTGCCTGCTGAGGGGCGACCGCTGTTAAGAAAACAATTTTTTTTTTGTGCGGATATAAGCTTTGAAATTAAATATCGTATGAAGAAACGGAAATAATTACTCAAGCCCAGAAAGTATTCAACATGGTAGCCGCTGGTGGTAGCAGAAAAAGAGAAAGGCCTCCGAGGCGTTTTAAAGACCAGATAGAAAAAGACTTGGCTACATGCGCCCTTTCCAATTGACGTTAGTCCTTATCCCTTAGACATAATTTTTTTTTTCATAAAAATTCAGAATAAACATAACTCTTAAACGAGCTTCGGTATATCTAAGTTCGCATAAATATTGTAGTAGACAGACAAGCTAGAACTTCCGTATATTTGGTCAAGGTGTCGGCTCAAAGCGAGTGTGTCTTCTATTTCAATGAATAATGTTCTATGTTAAGACGCAATATCAACATAATTTCAGATTATTTAGCTAATTATGCATTTTATTTTGTTAATGGTTTACAATTCGTTCTGCATAAAATCAGCTAATTAGGAACGTAATTCTGTTGAGAATGAGACAAAATATGAAAAGGTCTGCTAATATTAAGCTGATATCTCGATTCATCTAATTAACTTAAAGTGCCTGCTTATTTTTTTTTTTTTTGTTACTTAGTGAGTTTTTCATGTTGCCTATTAGAATCCATTACTGAATCGATACTAACCATTTACGCTAACGTGCATACATACATCTAAACTTAAACTTTACATAACGAGTACAAATACAAATTTATGAATATGTATGTATATGTACATACCTACATATTTTGCAAACCGCATTGTCAGCTAAGTAAAACAACTCATCAACAAACTGTTACCCAAAACTTTCCAAATCAACACACAAAATGTGCAAATCTGTATATATGTATTCATTTATGTAGCTAATCTAGTCCGACTATACAAACATACTTAAACTAATACGTAAATATTCATTTAAGGGCTTACTTGTTGTCATTTATGTCACATAAATATCGACGCGATATGTTTGCTTTGATTTTATTATTCCGTCCATTAGGAAAATGCGCGGAAATAACCAAAAGCCAAAAATCAAAGGGCACCAACAATTTCCCATATTCATATATGTACATTAGGGTGGTCCTGAACGATATTTTTAGGCTCACCCCCTCAATCGGCAATACCATGGTCAGAGATGGCAAATGTAAATTTTGGTCAGGACTGGAAACGGTAAAGCCGTGTCGCACATGGGTCAAAGTTCAGATTACCCTATGGACACTCAAAAATTAAAATTATTATTTTTTCCATCTAATACCCGAAACCGATACTACCATAGTCGAAGATATCACATATAAATTTTGGTGCCGATTTGAGACGGTTAAACAGTGTCGCACAGGGGTGATAGTTCAAATTACCTTAACCGTCTCCCGTTGGGAACAAAATTCATATGTAATATATTCGGCCATAGTAGCACTGATTTTGGGTATTATATGAAAAAATTTTATTATATTTCTTTGAGCCTTAATAGGCTAATCTAAATATAGGTTTAGGAAATCTGATGTAAAAATTGTCTTCCTATATTTAAGGACTACCCTAATGTACATACCTACATACATACAAATGCTTACATTAGACAGCACACATGAAAATGTAGATATGGATATACGTACATGTATTTACCCTTTTGCCCACTGTAGCTTGTTTGTGTCTGCATGTCATTCGCTTCATGTCATGGCATTCATATTGCAGACGTTGGCGGAAATTGAAACGCAAATGACAAACCATTTCATCAGCACTTTTCTGACGATCTCTTTCCACGGACAAAGCAAATCTCTGCACATAAATGGCTGCTTGTACGTGGCAATGTATCTAGCTAACAAATACATATGTACTGCAGAAAATCGAGCTCCTACACAACTAGTGCAGAAATTTCATATTGCGAAGAAGAACTGGTGTGTGATAAGCCACTTAGAATTTTCACTGTCCGTTTTTAGCAGACCCTGCCAATGAATGTTACCATATTTTGTGCACACACTAAAAATGTTCTGCCTGAGTCAGCCTTAGATTTTTCAAAACCAATTTGATATGAAATTGATTCGCACCACAACTTTTCTGCAAATTGATCTTTTTGGGACTAGTTTATAACTAGTCGGTTTTAGTATAACAAACTCTTATTTCGGTAAGAATTTACGAGTACGTTTAGCACCAGTTGACATCCATCTATGCCACGCAAAATAATAACTTTCTTTCTTTTAAATTTTGAGCATTTTTACTACATTCTTGTTTCTCAAACGTCCATGTGCCGACCAGTTCATCCATTTAAGCCATTTACGTCAATTGAAATCGCACAAGTCCAACAAAAACGTTCTAAGCTGAAGCATGTGTGCCGGACTGTAGCTGGCTGTCTTGTCCGACTATTCCAGCGAACTACATTTGTGTGTACATATCCATATATCCAGCCATCCAGCTAAGCATACAATACTTGGCGGCTCGAACGAATGAAACCAAATTTCAAACCATAATTCCCTGGATATGTCGCCCAACGCGTTCACTGTAGTGATGACACAAAACAAACGTAAATTGGATTTTCAACAATACATTGCGAACACTCACACACTAGAACGTGGGTGTATGTAGTGATATGTATATTTGTAAATCTATATAACACCGTGCGACGCTTAACTTTGCACACACAAAAATTTATATACTCGCGAAATTAGGACCTACATTAAGTAAAACTGGGTTTTAAGCCTCTCTCAAGGACTTTGAAACTTCAAAGTTATTATTAATTCAAAAAATTATTAAATAAATACAGTGCTATGTAGAGTAACGATATGGCTACTAAATAAAAGACAAAATTCCAGAGAATTGTAAAAGATTCAATTTTTTTTTGGTGCACAAGGACGAATAGGTGTTGAAAATGTTCATTTGAAATTGTATCCCTGAATATCCTTGAAAACTTTAAATATTAATTTTTAAAAAACCACCACATCCTCGAATTTCGTCCTTCTTACTTTATTAGCATAAAAGAATGAAAATAATTAAAAGGACATTTTTAATACCTATTCGTCCATGTGAATCAAATAAATTTAAATTTGTTTAATTCTAGAGAATTTTCTCTTTCAATTGGCACCCACATTGTTATTCTTCATTGCACGAAATTTTTTTAATAAATTTTTGAATTAATTACATCCATGAAATTTCAAAGTTCTTTCATAAAAAATCCTAACGTCAGGGAGAAAGACTGAAATCGTAGTTTTACTATATTTGGCACATAGTTTTGAAAGTATCTTGATTGTTTCGTGTCTTTTGAAATTTTTTGATTTTTGTCGCACGGTGTAATACTTATATGCTTTGTAAATTAGGCAAAATCGATTGGCGTCCACAAATACATACAAAAATGAAAAATAATTATACAATAATACGGTTTTAGTGAAATATATTTTTATGAAACGATTTTGGTGAGACCGAGAAATGTGAAACTTACTTCTGCTTACTACTGATTCCATCCTGCTCCCAATGCTCATTGAAGATGGTTCCGGGTGCAGAAGTTCACGCATGTGGGAAAAGTTTTTGATCGCCGTTCACCAGGGGATTGACCAAATACAAAGTATCCCCAGGCTATCAACGGAACACCCGTTTGGAAGCGAGCTAATGTGAAAAGGCAAGCCTCTGCAATGGGTTGTGAGCTGGGCTTGTGACCCGCTGCATAAAAAACCTTTGAAGGGTGCGAAATTGCCTCGGATGAGACCCCTTTCTCATGATGACGACCACGGCAAACACGTACAAAGGCTGATATCACCATTGCGACAGTTACCACAGTTGCCATGTAAGGTAGCAAAAATTCGTTGTTGAATTTGTGATTGGAAAGAGACTTCGTCGCCCAGTACTGTCCCTCACCCCGGTGAATGAGTTTCTCGCCACAATTCGCATCAAAGCAAGATTCTTAATTTTCTTGTTTGACCTATTCCAGATCCATGAAACACTTTTCCAAGACGGCATATCATTAATATTCTTGCGAATTACTTATTTCAATGTATAGGCCGGTATGCAGCTCTTTAGAAAACGGTCAAGAAAAAATTGCCATTTTTTCGTGTGTGTGTCCAAGAAATTTTGAAATATGATACTTCACTCAAGAAAAAATGGAACGGGCATATAATTCTGTTGTGCTTTTTTTTCACAAACAACTTTAATAATAACTATTTAATAATTTTTTTCGCTAACATTTCGAGCACATCTGTATGCTAAATGGGAGTTAAAATCGAAAACAAATTATTAAAAACCAACGCGAACTCTTAGCCACTTGAAACTTGCACTTCATTGCACTAAAATTTAATGGTCTATAAAACTGCATATCCAAAATTTTTCTGAAAACTCAAAACTTTTTTATTTTGATGAAATGTGTTTTTTAAACATTTCAAATTTTTATTGTGAATTTTTCTTTCATTTTGGTTATTTGAAACTAGTTTTTATTGTGCAACATTTATTAACTGGAACAGGAAAATCGATCTTCTTCAAAATTGCCACTTTTTTGCAATTTGCACTAAAAAATTTAATGTAAACAAATAAAAAATCAAAAATCGGGCTAAATAAGTTTCTTGCAAATTTTAAGAGCTTTCATTAAAAAAAAAAAATTAATCAGATTGGTTGAGAAATGAAGGCTCCAGTGAATTATGGACATTAAATTCCATTTATTGACCACTGTGCTGCGCCCGCCCAGTAATTGAAACAAATAGAACAAATTTTAGGACACCATTATCATTGCAATTACCATTACCATTAGCATTACCGTTGCCATTAGCACTATCATCACTATTACCAGTACCATTACAATTATCATTACTACACTTGAAAGTAAAACCACTGGGTTGTTGTGTTAGATATGTACCGTAATTGAAATAAATAAAATAAATAAATAAATAAATAATACCAGTACCAATACCATTACCATTACCATTTCCATTATCATTACAGTTACTACTGCCATGTTTTCGCAGTACGAGAAAGCGTTGGGAGCCCTTAAAGCTCTACCCAGAATTGCGGCGGACGACGGTAAAGCGGTCTTGCCATGTAAGTGAGCAACGGTTCAGTTTCCTTAGTGAAATCCGTCAGAGTAAACACAATTGCGGCCGATGACGGCGACCCGCATTTCCTCACTTCTTAGATAAGCTTCTAATTATCCATTTCTTTTTATTTGTATTTTTATTTATGAGAATATTTCAACCATTTCAAATATAAAACTGAAATTAATTTAAGTGACAATCAGATCAATCAACATCCAATAAAATCTGTGCTGTCTCCGCTGGACGGTAAAAATATAAATAAATTTAAATCAACCGAAAAACGGCGGCGGTAAAAACGCTGTCGTCGCAATTATGTGCCATTCCATATGGCTTTGTGAGTTTTAATTTTGACAGCGGTTAACCGTCGACCGCTTTACAGTGGTCCGCTGCAATTCTGGCTAGAGCTTTACATTTAAGTGAAAATGAAATGGAACTCAGAAGTGCTGGACTATGACTTTTTTCGGCGAAAAAGGTCAGCTCAATTTCCTCTTTCAAAAACAGAAGGTGGTTATACAGTTGCAGCAATGCTTTTGGGCAGTGTTTTTAAGAAGGTTAAGTTATTTCTTAGTGCACGAAACGCAAAAATGTTAGCGGTTTCTTTTCAATTGCTGCCATATTTCGAGTGTATATACATCTGGTAAGTTAGTACGTATGTAGCTTTACACATACATACTTACATAGGTACATTTGTACATACACAAAACCACCATCCAGAAAAGCACAGCATCGGATTCCACTTTTGAATGTGTTAAGCGAACCTGGTCAGAATGTCCATCAATAAAGTGAATGCACATACAGATGCATGTATATCCCCTCACACAAATCAATATAACCGGTGTGCCAATTTTACGTTGCGGGTTATTCACGAATTTGAAACGCGAACGCACTGCAGAAAGCTGAGTAGAAAACAGAACGAATGAAAAATCTGTACATGGCACTAACGAGCTCTGTGCTGCCCACGTAAACAAGTAACTACTACTGTAGCATGTACAATCAATATGTGATAAAGGCAGCTTGTGTTACGTACATTTTCACGTACATACATACATAGCGTGCTGAAGTTTAAGATTGATCAGACTCAATGATAAATGGCACACATTTATGTATATGTAACAGACAGAATGCACATGTGTACATATACACATGTCTCCACTGACGTAAAAAATTCCATACTGAGGTGTCAAAATTTGCACTTTTTCGCGATAAGCAGACGCAAGGTTATGTGTGTTGAGGGCTGCGGTGCTTCTTTATTAATTATTGGCAACATTTTTCTGAGTTTAATAAATAACGAAATGTACATATGAAAAGTGAGCAGAAACTGGGAAGAAAATTTATTTTTGCTAACAATGTGTACATGTAGGTAAGTTTTATGGCTTTTAAGTGTGGATTTAAATTCTGCTTGATGATGCAAATGATGACAGAATAAATTTCTTTTATTGGAAATCAAAGGTTTTACCGTCGAATCACAAACAAATGTAGTTTCTTTGCAAGCTCTTATTAGGAAAAGTAAGCGGCTTTGAAGAATATAGATTTATATACATAAGTCGCTTAAAATTTCTCCCCCCCATCCCACGCCCATATATGTACGTATTTTTTAGACCTAAAATAAAAACAAGTCTATGTACATACATACATGCATATGCCTTATGACCCTTTCAATTCACTTCGCCTTTATGTGACATATTTTCATTTCAAATACGCTTTTACTTTTCCTGTCTTGAAAACTTTATCATTTACTTGTATTTCTTTCAGCATCTGCTTTTTTCTTCGCCAATTATTTTATTTCTATTGTATTGACATTACTTACTTCTTTGAGTCGGTAGTATCTCGAATGGATTTTGTTCACTTTTATTCTCTTCAACATTCACTTCTCCTCACTACATTACCTTGCTTCGTCTAAAGCTCTACTTAGAATTGCAGCGGACGACGGTAAAGCCGTCGACGGTTAACCGCTGTCAAAATTGAAACTCACAAAGACATATGGAATGGAACATAATTGCGACGGCAGCGTTTTTACCGCCGCCGTTTTTCGGTTGATTTAAATGGATTTCTATTTTTACCGTCCAGTGGAGATGAAACAGATTTGATTGAGTGTTGGTTGATCTGGACCCGAACCACGGCTTCCGTGATCGAATGAAATTCGATTAAAAATTTCCTTTTGAGATTACGGCATTCGATAGCGAGCTTGCTTTTTCCATTTAAGTTATATTTGAGAGAAAACAGCTGTCATTTTATTTCATTCGATTCGAATCGAGTTTCATTCGATCACGGATACCGTGATTCGGGCCCTGATTGTCACTTAAATTAATTTCAGTTTTATATTTTAAATGGTTGAAATATTGTCATAAATAAAAATAAAAATAAAAAGAAATTAATAATGACAAGCTTATCGAAGAAGTGAGGAAATACAGGTTGCTGTCATCCGCCGCAATTGTGTTTACTCTGACGGATTTCACTGCGGCAACTGAACCGTTGCTCACTTACCGCCAACCGCTTTACCGTCGTCCGCCGCAATTCTGGGTAGAGCTTAATGTTGTTAGTCGTTCCTTCGCAAAAACGTTCTTTACAATTTGTTGACATTCACTGTCGTTTAGTTACATATTTCTCTACCTACATATTTGCTTTCAGTTGTCAGACAGTTTTTTTCTCAAATAAAACATGTTTATTTTACTTAAATATTTGGCTTGTCTGTGTGGACATATTTACAATGAAATAGCTGCAGATAGTCTTCGAGCAAATAATCAATATTAATTATTTTTCATAGCGAGAACAACTAAGCAGCGAATATTAAATGAAGCACAGAGCAGGTTGCTTTAAGATATAGATTAAATTAAAGAGATTTAGGCGATAGTAACAGTATAGCCCCATATATAACAGTATGACAGCGATAGCATGAGCGCAATAACCTGCTGACGCTAACTTGATGATGATCTCATTAAACATTTAGATAAGGAGATTTCGAAATTTGAAAGTACTTACTTATTGTCAACTTCAATGCAAAAGGCACTCTTTGAAAATTTGAAATTTTGCAGGAGAAGCAAACAACTTATTCAATTGTCTGAAGATCTCTAGTAGATCTCATCTTTTTTAAAATTGGCTGGCAATGAATTTTAGTGTATCTGAAAAATTACATGTCTAAAAAAATTTCAAACAGGGGTATTTGAATTAATGATGACGATATATACATATGTGTGTAGATACTCAGTAGTAGCCAGATGAAGGTTACCAGCAATGTTTGTGTGAGGATAAAGTAGAACGTGGTATATGTAAATAAGCAGAAATACTAAAAGTCAAAAGCCAAACACTTAAATTTGCGATAATTTCCATAAAAGTGTTTTGAGTTATTCCGAAAAACTATATTTGAATCAGTTAATTTCCAAAGAAAATAAGTCAGAATTTTTTCGCTATGACAATTTTGATGCAGCTCGGTTCGTTTAGAGGAGCTCTGTTGAACTGCATCAAATTTTCCATATCGGAAAATTGCTGACTTATTCCCTTTGGTAATTAATCGATGCATTTGTACAACACGGCGTATGTGCAACACATTCTTTATTCGCGCTAAAAAGTGTAAGATTCACAAACAATATTATTGAAAATAGTAAAATTTTAGTTAGCATTCAGTATACCCCTCACAGACCTTAATGACAGCCAAAATCTTTGCCGACATTAAGTTTGTAAGAGTTTGGCAGTACTTTACCGTTATATGATTTTTCCACGCGCTTAATAGTGCCACTTTCTTCTGTCATATTCTTGGGACTTTCCTTATTCACATGCTTCCTCCGGCAGTTCTCTACGATTTTCTTTCTGTTTAAGTGATTTAATTTACAATCATTTCATCACATTTTTTAGCTGCTGCATTTGTTTTCGAGCTAACAGTTCCCTGTGGCGTTCCATTATACGAGATACTGTAATTGCACAGCTGCTACACACAATACACTTCTAAAATTATAACGAATTAACACACATTGCACTAATTATTACTGTCGGTGCTGAGATACAGTCAGCTTTTTCACAGCGGACCATAAATCACCACTTAAAGTTAATATCTCAGCAGCTGATTTATTATAATTTGTATAGCGGACTCTGCACTTAAATATTTGCTAATTATTCGATTTCATTAAAGCAATCAGAAATAGTTTTTTCATGTCTTGTTTTACCCATTGATTCCAATAATTCCCAAAATCAATTAATTTACTTCCCTCTACGAAGTACACTTTTCGGCATCGCTTGGAATACAATTCCCAAAACTACGATTCTCGATGATTAGTTTCAGCAGCTATTGCTAGCAGACTTTAACTACAAAACTAAAGAGAAATTGTTGTTAACTTCTTCATTAAAAATACAATTTCACTTTCCTCCTCCATGCGATGAAACTTCTATTCCTTTGGGCAAGAAAAACTTTGCAAGTGTGCCTTTCGATTTAAAGCTGTGGAAAAATTTGTAGTGGAATTCGAAACGCTTAGTCATTCAAGGAATTGCGTTTAGTTTATATATGTATGTAAGTATGTGCATGTATTTAAGTATATAATTTCCAACCTAATTTTTGAGCTTATTGCTTTATATTCACCAATTTACTTGCACTCATCTATTTGCCATTTAATGAAAGCTCAATGTTGCTTCGAAAATTTTTCCAGCATTTCATTTTCAGCATTCTATGTTTTCATAAGCTATCTTTAATTATAAGTAATAAAATCTATTTCTAAAGCATACATTTCTCTGACCTAAAATACTACCTTGATTTGGCTATAAATGCACTACTGCAAATTCCATTACTTGAATTGCGTGTTTTCAGTTTCATTGCACCACACACCGACTCTTTGTGTCTTCAGTGTCTAAAAGCTGTACGTTTCCGTCGGCGTAATTAAGTCTTTTATTCTAAAAACAAGAATATTTGCAACAAGCAAATCTCATTCTAGACCTTTGCGTGTGTATCCTTTCGCACTAAAGTTCATTGCCTTCGAAAAGTTTAAGGAAATTGCCTGGTTCAGCCCTTCCGTGTTGTATGGTGGGTAGGCTGTGTGGATGTTTGTGTGGGCATATGAGCAAATGTACGTGTAAAAGGTGTGCTGCTCGGGTGAGTGCATTGACACTTAATGGCAAGTCATTGACAATTATTACATGTTACATTTTAATGCTCTCGCTCAGATACTTTGACTCTTGGGAAAATGCTAGAGGAAAGGGTAATTTTCATTTGATTTATTATTGTAAGATTGAGCGGAGGATGAGCTGTGAATGTTAATAAATTAAATGCTTGTTGAAAAAATTACAATGAAAAACCAACTGTCATAAAAGGCAGAACTGGTTAAATAATTTGAGAATCACCATTTAGTTAAAAAATATTATTTCAAAATTATAAATACTAGAGTTCGGCCAATGGTTGAAATTCAACCACCACAACGGTTAGCATCCTTATATAAGATTAAATTATGTTCTTGTTTATTTCGGTTCAATTTATT
>JAPVRG010156216.1:4211-22780 GCA_029783565.1 Rhagoletis cerasi | reverse complement strand
CACTGTGAAGACAATATCTGGCTACTTCAGAGGCATTTGCGTAGAGCTTTTATGAGCTTTTTAGCTTTCTATACATTTATATCAATCAAGACTAAAGCATTTCCTGTGCAAGGAGCTTTTTAAAGCTTTCCTTAGATTTTGTATGGTCGCTCCCAGAGTAAAAGCTCTCTATGATAGTCACTGATTTATATAGACGGGCGCAGGATAAAAGCGCGCTCTGGCAAATGCTATAATTTTCCTATTCACACCCCAAAGGCTTATAGAAACCGGTTTCTCCATTCGTTCTTTTCACTCAAAAAAAAGTTGCTCTTTATACTACATATTTCTAAAAACAACTTGGTTTAGAAACCGGCGCTCTATTTACCTCTGGCGTTGTTTCAGGGTCCGGTGTCGATGATGTTTGTTGTTGTTGTTGTTGAGCATTTCCTGGTGTTACCAAAGGTGCATTAAGCCGTCTCCGGTAATTTTGAATTTTTCGCAGCGTGCAGCCTAGTCGACGCGTTGGCTTGTAACCTGGCAGTTGTTTTTCGCGCCTAAAAAAAAATCGTTATGCAAAATATAAAAATTTTTTAAAATTACATAAACTTCCTGCAAAACCTACATAGCAATCTCTTTTTCCTTTTCCTGCAGCTGTGTCATGCATTCACTTAATTCTAAATACAGTCGATTTGTCTTCTCCAACTTATCCTCGTACACCAGTCGTATATCTTGCGCATGCTGCCACTCGGCCGTACGTCGTCTAATCAAATCCTGTTCATACTTGTGAATGCTTGTGCCATTCTTTGTGATTTCCTTCAAATGTGAGCGCACTTCCTCCTTCCATGATTGTTGCGCCTCGAAATAGACTTTGTCGCTCTTACGCAGTAACTCTGGACCGGCAATTTCTAAATGGGACAATATTTGCCCGAATGAGGGACGATTGCGCGGTTTGGAATGCCAACATAAATTCACCAATAACTTGAAACCCTCTGGGCAACTGGACGGTATCGGTAGTTTCAATGAGTTATTGCCCACGCCCCAAATAATGGCGGATGAGTCAACATCCTTATAGGGTATTTCGCATGTTAACATCTCCCAGAGCACAATGCCGTAAGACCAAATGTCGACTTTCTCCGAGCACGGCTCATTTCGTATCACCTCGGGTGCCATCCAGGGCACAGTGCCGGCGAAACTCATTTTCGTGCTGATCTCATTCCACTCTTTGCTTGTACCAAAGTCGCTGATCTTCACTATCTCGTTTTGGCCGATCAGTATGCTGGGGAGGGGTAGAAGTTAAATTTTGTGAAATGAATATGCGCGATTTGGTTTCTCAAAGAAAATTTTATACTCACTTGGGACTCTTCAAGTCACGATGTATGATTTTATGCGAGTGCAGATATTGCATGCCGAGTGCGATTTGCTTCGACCACGACACCAGGCGAGATGGCAACATCACTTTCTCTTCCTTTAGTATATTTTGTAATGGACCATAGGGGCAAAACTCCATGATTATACAATAGACGGGCGGTTGTGTGCAAACACCCCTGTAAAAAGCATTCGAATGTATGGCATTAGGCAACAACCGCGAAGTTTTCGATTCATTTACTCACTTAAACTTAATTATATTCTGATGATCCAACTTTCTTAAATGCTTAATATCTGTTTCCTTCAGTTCTTTCACCTTCTTGACGGCAACAATTTCATTATTCAGCTTTCCACTGAAAACGGCTCCTTGCGCGCCGCTTCCCAACCACTCCAATCCAGTGATGAATTCAAATGGTATCTCCCAGGCGTAATCTTTTGGATCTTTGACCTCGATAACGCCAGTCTTGGTCATAAAGGAGAGTATCGGTTTCATGCAACCCAGCAGGCTTGTCATCACACCGATACCCTTGTCGCGATAGCCATGTGTGGGCGTCCATCGATGTTGGCAGGTATTGTCAGAACTGCTATCTGTCACGTTTATGTTGACGTTATTCACTTGCGGTCGTTGCTGAAATTCGATATCTGTTGCGAATGAGAGATTACCCGCACCTAATTTCATTTGTTCCAATCCATCTTGAATGCAGGCCATGCTGGAATAGAGAACCGAAATATTTTTATTAATACTTGGGTTATTTACATACATATGTACAAAGAAATACTTATGTTTGAATAAATATAGCTCTTGCTTTGAAAAAAAGACCTCTGTTTGATAGCGTTCGTAACTTAAGGCAGTACTACCTTAGTAAGCGTGAAAGTTAAAGTGATGGCATCCTCGGACATTGTGATAGTTATGATATCCGGGCTTTGAGTGAATACCATGAGTCAGATCCTTCAAAAAGTACTGAGGGAAGCGTGTTCATAAGCAAATAAATATGGACTTGTACCTCGCAGACCGAATTGCTTCAAAAATTAATTTAGAAATTTATATTTTCTTACTTTTCTGCTCCTTTTCATCTGCACTTAAAAAAGAGTTTAGTTGCGCCAACTAAATATGTTTCTCTCAGCACATGATTTAGTAATAGCCACATTATTTGGTTATAGTTACCAAATCCCGTGTTGAGAGAAATGTATGTATTAAGCTGACTCTTTTCTAGCGTGGCACTAAATACCTGAGAGGCACCCTTATTTGAAAGCCATACTGAAGACTGAATACTGCATACCATGTTAAAGGGGCCTATGGTCTTTTCTGACCTTTTAAGAAGATGCCAGCCAAGAGCTGGGGTTACCACATTGTCTCCTGTCATCGGCATACTAAGCGGCTACCTACCCAACTAATGCGTACCGCTTTTCGTTGGTTTTAAAAAAAGAGCTTGAGACAAAAGATTGATACGCAACGCTGAAAAGGGTGTTATTTCGATTTATCATTAAAATAGGTCCAACCGGGACTTTAAAAGTGAACTGCCGTTAAATGACAGAGTGCTTTTTTTAATCAAATAACTTCCTGCGCATAGTGTCCGAGTGTCCTAATGCTGAAAGAATTGGCATGTGCAGGGGAATGTTTTTTCGGACATGGACTCATTCTGACCACAGCGGACTAACGATCCTTTCCTACAGCAATTTTTTTTTTAAGTGGGAAATGGAATGTTCTTGTTGAATACTTTGCAGCTACTCTTTTGCACGGATAGCTCAAAAATGATCTGTGGTGTGGAGTCGGTAATTTTTTCGAACTACCAGACTCAGCATATTTTTATCCAGACATTACTATCGGCGAGCAGAATAGTCTTCGCTACAGAACAATCGATAACATACAACTCTGGGCTCTGCGATTATTTTTTACTTCTGTAACGTAGGGCCCCAGGATGGCAGCTAGCGCCGCGCTGATTGAGGTTACGGGTGCATCTCAGCATTAATGGCAACGAAATGACAAAGTATTTATACCGAAACGGCTTGGCCGTCAACATATAAGGTCAGATTAAGAGCTAGATTTTTCAATATTGCTAAACATGGCTAAAAGAGGATGGAAGCATCTACAATTCAACGAGACCTACAGAATTTTTTGATCATTTTCTGCTCAAGACGGTATGCAATCTCAACTGACCTGTGCCGATAAGAATTATCTAAACTCACTGATGCTTTTGCGGGGCACTGCGCAACTGGGGACGACTGGTCCATACGACTCTCTATCGTCGCTGTAACTACATATGTATGTATTGGGAGGCGGAGGAAAAAGTAAAGCATTTTTACGGGTATCTAAAACTGAGAAAGACCAGAATTAAGTTTCTGGATAATTCTTCATTTGTTTGTCTAATAGAAACTAACAGAACATAAACCCAGTGAATATACTAAGATTTATAAACTATACGGGTTGAATCTCGAAATAGGCGATCCTCTAATTCCATTCCTTCTGGTTTTTAGCATTGTCTCTTTTCGTTTGAATGTAATTGTGAGTTGTGGTTTTAAAACGGGCCTTATTTAGTGCTACTTATTAGCAAGAGTCTAGACGAATATTTTCCGTCCAGTTTATTGAAGCCATCTTTGGCTATGAATTTTAAACAATTTACAGAAGCGTTACTCAGAATTACATAAAGGGTACTCACGACACCCCGAGTAAAAGATTAAAAGAGTAAAGTGTAAAGAAAAATTACTTTTCAACAACAAAATACCTTGATTAAAAATTTGCATTTTTACTTATCCTTAACCTATAAAAGTCATAGGTTAAAGTTGAGTACAAAAGTAAATTTTTAGTCAAGGTATTTTGTTGTTGGAAAGTAATTTTTCTTTACACTTTACTCTAATACTCTCTTACTCAGGGTGTCGTGAGTACCCCTATAATAAAAATAAAATTGAGAAAAAGTAAAAATTTGTAGCAACGGGAATTAAAAAACCATCGCAGGGTGTAGATTTTTTCGTTTTTTTTTTTAACGCCTATACTTTTAAAAATACAAGACATAATTTTAAAAATACAAGACATAGATTTTTTTTATATTTTTCTGATAACTATTATGACCTGGCCTGTCATCCGTTTCCGGCTTGACGTCGACTTCTGGGACACCCGGTATATCTCCCCGCTTATTTCGCACTTGTTCGCAAATTAATTAACATGGTCATACTAAATATGTCAGTATGTAGTACATTCTAAAATACGTACATAAATTGTTTTTGATTGCTTAGGTGCTGGAAAATATACAATTCCACATGAGAAATTCGAATTAAGAGCCTAAAATTGTGGCCATATGCTTGTTTGTAGGTTTGACTGTATGTACTGAACTAAAGGCATGATAATAGATAGATATAGGGAAAGTCGCCCCGGTATACCTAAGCAAATTATTATTAAGTTTTTTTCTGATTAATTTTTTTATATGACATGATGTTCAAAACTTCACCGTTTTCGGGATATTCGATTTTAAATATTATTAAAAAATTTATTTTTGCTTGTACGTCCACTTTTTTTTTAAATGTTAGTACAAGGGTACGATTTTATTCTGTTTTTAGTTAAAGGGCATGTCAATTAATAAAAATCATGAATAAAACTATAACCAAGCCCTGACAGTTAAAAACGGCTGCGGTTTTGAATTTACTTTTTTTAAAGTGTTTTCTACTTTGTTTCCTACCTTACATCATCAAAAAAAAAAAAAAACAATTTCGTATGGAAATTATTCTGCAAATTATTTTAAAAACTAGTATGTCGTGTTAGCTATCCAAAAAGGTATGATACTTAAATTAAAGAAGTAACCCGTAGGTGGATTGCGGGCTCAACTAGTGAAGGATAAAATTTCATAAAAAGTAAAAAATGTAAAAAATACGTGACTAAAGTAAAAAACTTAACAGTGCCGCCGTGATACAAATTCTCATTATTTTCCTTAAATTACTTAATTTTTTTTTAAGTTTTGGACATTAACCAAATTAATCAGAAATGACCTAAATAATGATGTCCTTAAGTATTTAGGACGAATTTTCCGGTAGAGTTATATATATTTATGTACATATGTACTATTTCGCATACCTCTGTATATACATACATAAATTTATGAAAGGTGTCTGCTGATTATATGTAAATACGAAATTGCTAAAAAAAAAAAATCCCCTGGGGAAGCACCAAAAGCTAAGCAGAAAACGTTACCAATGCAGAGCGGATATGCCTTTTTATAAATAACACAAAGATAAGAAAAAATTGCGACTTCCTCTCTGTTTATTTACTTTTGATACATCTGCTGCTCAATTTTACGCATTTTGTGGGTGTAATACTCATAAGTGCAATCAAATAGAGATAATACAATAAGTAATATGTATCTACAAAAGTTTGAAGCAAGCACTTGCACTTGTTGAGTGTTTGGGGTAGTTCTGTTAAGGTTAACTTCTTTTTAATTTCTAAAATAATTTTCGCCAAAAATAACTGCAAAATATTTGAGCTTATTGACAATAGGCACAAACAGACAAACATGAATTGACCACAAGCCATGCGCACACATAACCAATTACAAATGCATACATACATTCATAGTACCCAACGAACAATAAGAAATTTCTCTAATTCAATATTTTATTGCAGACACTGTCTAGATTCCATTATTTTCGTGCGATCAATTGACAAACAAATCTGAAGCGCTCCTGGATTTAAATGAGGTTCAACGGTGGTTATATGGCCTTTTTTTTAATGCCGCGTTTACATTACGCCAATAGTATGTGAGCTCAGTTCAGCCATGTCAGCGCTGGATTGGAAAAACGACTGTCTACACGAGTGGACAACGAAATCAATGGGCGCCTTCGAACAAAATGAAAGGGCCAGGTGTAGAAGACCTGTCTGCAACTGATACAACTTCGAAAAAAAGATATCCAATTGGCGAAGTTTTTGGTTTCGGTCCAAATCAATAAGCGGTTGTAGTGCCAGTAAAAATTTGGTTCATAAATTCATATCCCTACTACGTAGCTTAGAAACTGGCTGAGTTCATTTAAGGATTTCGGCACACGTTTTGTTCTGCTCTTAGAAATGTCAAGATGATAGAGGAGAATGTTTAAAATTTCCCTAATTTGGGGTTCAAGCATTTAGTAGACTTGTTTTTTTTTCTTCAGAGGGAGTTTTTCCGATTTATCTGAAAACGTCGGTTCATACATTTCATAAATTTTTCAATTTATAAACCTTTTTTAAAGCTACGTATTTTAATTTTATGAATGAGGCTATAATACTATTGCAAATAAATAAAATCAGTTTTGAACTTAAATTAAACTAAAGCTTTCTTTTTATTGCACAAATTAGGGGCGACAGTTATTAGGGCCCACGGTGTATAATGATCTGAGCAAATTTTCCTTGTTGGCTTAAACAACACAGCAACGACAAGATCTTTGAGGCAAATGTTATCCGATTCATTCATTAAACTTATTAACAAAAGTTTGAAGGCATCAAAAAGGTGGAAACCCAAAATTATTAGAGGAAGTCAACAAGACCAAAATATGATTCATTGGTTTCATTTTATTAGTGAAAAGGAAACCTATATTAAAACTACGCAGAAAAGCTAGATATACCAAAAATAAATATTTTTATATTACCAACTTCATCTATGTATGTTGGCAAATTTCATTTAATATAGCTACTTTTGTTTTGGGCAGACTTCGGACAAAAATTATAAGTGGCTTTTCAGGAATAGTCTTGTACTCAACTTTTTAGAATAGCAACTTCATCAGTTTTGGCTAACTGGGTATACACACACCCACTCATACTAACATACATTCCTGGTAATATGCATTTGTGTGCGCAAATTCAAATGCGATCTACCCTGGTATGCTTTTAAGTGTGTGTATGGATTATATTTTCGCTTTTTCAAGTGTGTGCCACATATTTTTTTTCAACAAATATACAAAATTATTTACTTAAAAAAAGCGCAAAAGTAAATAAACAACAATTAAGTGTACAAAGTAACATAAGTAAAAAATTCCAAAGCATGGAAAAAATGCATGCCTGGTGGCGTGAACTGCGTGTTTTTTTGTGCTATTCTCATTTTTGGCTTATGCATTGTTATAACGTATAAGCCTGTGACGAAATCGGTACGCGCTGTTTTCGGGGCATCTAAATACAAACAAACCTACATACATACATATCTGTATATGCATGTATGTGCAAAACCATTTTTTTTTGCGATAAGATAAGGTAGAGCGTATTAATTTGTTCGTATGAATGTACATTGTGCATAAATAAATATGTAGATATGTATGTATGTATGTCGAAATGGAACAATGCGAGTAAAACTCGAAAAACAATAAATATTCGCAAATCACACCACTCTGAAAATAAAGGCGACAGGTGAAGGAAAAAACAACAAATACTTGTACTCTCTATGAACTACACACATACATATGTATATATGTAGTTATGTATGTACGAGTATATTTGAAATTGCTTTTTAATTTATTATGGTACTTCTATTACAAGCTATCAATTTTCCCGATATAAGCTCGAGACTTGATAATTCAAACTTAGCTCAGAACCCGATGACAATGCAATATGAAAGGTGAATTAATCCGCTAGGTGACGCAGGTGCCGAGAAATTTCAAATAATAATTAAATTTACTTTGGAACGAATTTGGGTCATCCCTTGTCAACTTTGGTTTGGAGTCAAACCGGTTTCGGCGTAAATCATCTTGCCACCCTGTCGGAAAAATCAACTAACAATAACAAATTATAATTCAATATTTAGAGTATATGTATGTACATTACTTATAAGAAAAGGAATAACTGCACAAAAAATTTTGCCACAGAAGTCGAGATATTTTAAAACCCCGTATTTATGGTCCGATTTGATTCATATTGAGAAAGTGTATTACTTAAATGGAAAGAAATGAGCCACAAAAAATTTTGCCGTTAGGTGGTGTTGGGATCGATATAATTTAACTGTTTGGCTTTTTTTTTATCAACAACTAATAAAAGCTCGTCTTAAACTTTTTTAAATTACTTGTTCCAATTTTTTTTTTTTATTAAAATAAATATGTACGTTAAAGCGTCTCGCCTTATAGGCGAAATAAAAAAAGTTCGCCGTACACCCCCCTCATATGAAGTTCTTTTAAAAAGCATTTAAAAAATTAAAAAAAAATTTTTTTGTACAACCCTAGTAGTCACCCAATTACATCTTTTTCATATCTTCGGCATTTATAGTCGGATTTTTAATTGTGATACACCAATGCTTTTGTCTCGAGGAGGGGAGATTTCCTACGAGCTCATGTGCTTCATTGTGATCCTTACCCACCAGAACTCAGTTGCTACCACCGCCCTAATGACAGTAAATTAAAGACCGTCAAAAATTACTAATCTTTTGTGAAAGAAGTATTCCGAATAGTTCAGTAGAACCCGAAATAAAACACTTTTTATTTTTGAAAACCATACGAAAAAAAATTTTTTTTTTTTGTTTATGGAGCACCTGAGGTAAATGAACTTCGGTAGGAAACCCCCTCCTCGAGACAAAAAAATTGGTGTATCACACTTTAAAATCCGACTATAAATGCCGAAGATATGAAGAAAAATGTAATTAGGCGACTACTAGGGTAGTCCAAAAAAAATGTACGGCGAACTTTTTTTCGATACGGTCTAATGTACATACATACCTTTACATATGTGCATATACACTCACATATTGGCAAATTTTAGCAGTTTTTTTGTTATTTAAATTAAGTTATTTTTTATCAAAATATAGTTTATCCTTTTACAAAAATCGTATAGATCCAAGTTTCAAACTCTTTACAATATCTAAAAAAATTCAACAAACCTTCTTCTTTCAAGCTTTTTTAATTATGGACACTCTGCTTTCTAATATGGCCACGCTTAGAAACTAGACAGAGAGTAGGCGACTCGGAATAAACCCCGATAAAACTGAAGTAGGTAATTCTATCCTTTTTGGTTGATGCAGTTTCTGGCAGGGTGGTTGTATGATCCCTTGTCAAATACATAGACTGCCTACAGTCTCCCCACTAATTTTCAAGGGATTCCTTTTATGGAGAATGCTAAATATCTAGGACTTATATTACACAGGAAACAGAAGTGAAAAGAGTTAAGAAGGCCAACGTTGCATTACACACATCGAAACAAGCGGTCGAAATCGAATGGGAATTAACACCTCGTAAATATTACAAATTGGCTTAAAACCACTGTAGTTAGGCCTATACTATTATACGGATTACTTGTATGGTGGCCATCAACTTAAAGGTAAAGTTGCCTAAAACTCCTGAGTAAGGTCCAAAGAAGAGCGTTTTTTTGCATCTCTGGTGCTTTAAGGACCCCTCCAATCAAAGCGCTAAAAGTGCTGAGAAGACTAAAAAGTATGGCGCTATGGAAGCAACGGCAGTTCGGCTACACTTCTATACTTGACACTGTGGGTAGTTACAACCAAGAAATCGAACTACTCCACCCCTAAGCCCATCTTCGATAGGCTCTTTAAGACGAACATACCGTCAAAAAGGGAATGGCAAACACCACGACCATGGCGAAGCGAGGAATTAAATATTTACGCGGATGAATCGAAGCTAGACAATACGGTTGACTACGGATTTTTTCTAAGGATTTAGCACTGGAATTATTTGTCCGAATTCCGGACCACTGCAGCGTTTATCAGGCAGAAGTTCTGACTATAGAAGAGTAGGCTGTGAACCTTAATACACATGCCGTAAGGAACTACGATTAGTATTTTCTCGGCCAGCCAGGCGGCCATTAAATCAAGGAACGTGGTAATGCTAAGATCAAAGGTTGCACAGGAATGCCTGGTAGCTCTAAATGATATTAGCGCCGTCTTCAAGGTCAGCTTCATATCTGTTTCGGGACATAGAGATATTGAAGGAAAATGTAGGAAAAGTACCAATCTTTCACTGTTTGAAAACAGAGGTTAAATTGGGATACCCAAGGCAATCTGCAAATTAAGGATTAGAAATAACATTATTCAGGAGGCCAATAGGCCATGGCTAGACGAGGGCACTTGTATAATAACTGGGCTACTAGTGCCGGAAGAACTGCTCAGGCTCTCAAGAGGCGACATTTCGCTGACTACAGCTTGGCTATTTGATAGGCACTCTTCGAGGTTAGGAATATTCTCCCATGAATATTTCAGAAGTTGCAGTGATGAGGAAGAAGAAGAAACAGACGAGCACTTCTTCTGTAGTTGCCTAGCTTTAGCTAAGAGCTTTTTAGGTAGGCACTTTTTTAGCATTAAATAATATTCGCTGAGCTTCCCGTGTTTCACAGCGGTATCACAATGGACCTGCAAGACCTAAGTGAGTTGATCATTTCAACTGACTACCACATCAACCTAACCAAACCTAATTTGATTTCTTAAAAAAAATTTGAGCATGACTTACCGTTGATTTTTGTTTTTTTTTGCTGCCCGAGTCTCCTATTATTACATACAAAGTATGTTCGATGATTTTTTAATATGGAAGAAAATTAGCAACACCTTCAACGAAAAAAATGCCAAAAATCCACGATAAGTCTAGTTATTTAAAACTTGTACTTTATTGTACTAAAGTTAAATGGGCTACAAAAAATCTTTGCAAGGAATCTAATTAAAAAAGCTTGAAATTTTTACGAATGATGCATTTTTTTTTAAATATTGCACAAAGTTCAAAACTTGAATTGTACGGTTTTTGTTAAGGAATAAACTATATTTAAAAAAAAAAAATAATTGAAATTAAACAATAAAAAAATTAATTGTTGAAGCTTAGCAATATGTATGTGGTGAGTTTACAATTTTAATACAGGGTGTACATGTAAATACTCATGTATGTTTGTATGTATATAGATATGCCTGAATTTATGCTTGCTTATTCTTAAAATTTCTTATTTTAATGGGAATATACATATGTACATATGTATATGTATTTATTAACTAGGAATTTAAGCCACTAATCCACTTGCTGCTTCTCGTCAGCAAAACCACTAATATTTTCTAAGAAATTTTTTAATCCTATGGTTGTCACATAGTCTTATTTTTTGCTAAGTCTGTATTTGACAATAGTAGATACGTATGTATGTATGTACATATGGGAGATCTTTAGTAAAACTTTTCTCACTTAACATTTTAACATTTCAACGCACTATATTTTATCTTCATTAGAAAAGTTTTTAAGTTAATTTAGTTGAAGTGAGTAAACGCTTTGGCATTTTATCAACAAAACTCTCAATGGCTTTCGTACTTTTGTACTTACACACAAGTACAGTGACGTGCAAAAATACATACGCACATATAAGCATATGATCATTAGTATGTAAGTATGAAGTAACAGTGAGTTAACGAAAAGTATTTTTATAGCTTTACTTACATAGCCACCTAATGTCTGAATGGAGGCATGTTTGAGAGTAGAATTATCAAAACGTTCATAGACAGGTGAGAAAAATACTACCATGCGCATTCCTCAGGTAGACATACTATTCCCTCTAATCTGGCTCCTGGTGGCAAATAAAATACTGAAATCGCTTAATTTGTGATTTATGTTTTTTGGTCAAGAATATTCGTTAAATCTGGATTATTATTTTTTCGGTCAAACTTAAACGATGAAATTTGATCGGAGACATAAAAATCATAAAATGAAGATTACATTTGGCCGAAAAAATAGAAATCAATCACTGATAAACTCTGCTAAATAAAACGATGTGAAGCTTACAATCACATATTGTTTACGTAATAGATTTATTATAAAAGTGAATGTAAAAACACTTCTAAATAAAGTTCATTGGCTATTAAATGTTAATGCTATGTCGAGCGTTCACTCTGACCTTCGATTAAGCCAATTAGAACACAACAAAGTCGAGATTGATACAAAAATATTTACGTACGTACATGTTAAAGCTAAAGAGCTATAGTAAGTAACTAGTTAGATTAGAAAGTATGTAGCGGAAAATTCTAAAAGTAACTACAAAAGTGCATACACACATACAGGGTGTACCAGGAGTCGACGTCAAGCCGGAAACGGGTGACAGGCCAGGTCATAATAGAAAAATTTAAAACAAATCTTTGTCTTGTATTTTTTATAATTATAGGCGTTCAAAAAAAAAACGAAAAAATCTACAACCTGTGATAGTTTTTCAATTACCGTTAGTACGAATTTCTACTTTTTATCAATTTAATTTTTTTTATTAATTCTGAGTAATGCTTCTGTAAATTGTCGTAGCTTGAAGGAAAATGACACTTTTTGCAAAAAAAAAAAAATATTGAAATTTAATGCTTCGCCCAGTTTTAACTGACTGTACTGAAAAAAAATTTACTACACTAGTTTGGCAAGTAACTTTTAAAGTTGGCGCATTTAATAAGGATTCCAAAATGGTATGACACTTGCCACATTGTTTCTTAAATTATGGACAATTTTGATTTTTGTAAAGAAACTGAGTTTTGGAAATTTGTTTCTTACTGACTTAAAACGATTGTAGTGTACTTAAGATTTTCCTTGAAGCCGTAACTTTTAAGGTAATTCTAGTTTAAGTGAGACGGAGAGACTCTTGAAGTGTGAGCGAGACAGAGAGTAACGCCACTTTGTCCTGGCCTGTCACCCGTTTACGGCTTGATGTCGACTTCTGGGACACCCTGTATATGTACATACATATATATTCAGTAAATATTGAATTGTTTATTTTTCAGTTTATGTTGACAGTGTGATTAAAAGCACATATACCCTGCAGACCATGCTTTCAAAGTTTTCTGAATTGTAGATAAATCTTAAAGAATTCGTAAAGAAATCAATATTTCCTTTCCGTTTTTTTGCCGAATTTTCTGAAATGAAATTTACTGTGCTCACTTCGATTTGCTTACGAAATTTCAGAAAAAATCGCTGCGATGTGAGGAATTTTTTCAAATTTTTTTTAGAATTTTTTTAGATTTCTTTAAAAAAAACGTACAGAAATTTCTTTACGAGTTCGTGTCAGGGTAAATACCCCTGCAAACCAAAGTGCCCGAAATCTTAACGAAATCTTTAAGAATATCAGATGTTTGTCCCGATTTTTTTATGAATCTTTAAAGAAAATCATATGAAGGGGTTGACACGAACTCGTAAAGAAATTTCTGTACGGTTTTTAAAAGAATTCTAAAAAAAATCTGAAAAAAACCGAAAAAGCTCCACACATCGCACCGATTTTTTTCCGAAATTTCGTAAGCATATCGAAGTGTACACAATAAATTTCATCTTAGAAAATTCAGCAAAAATTCGGAAAGGAAATATTGATTTCTTTACAAATTCTTTAATATTTCTCTATTATTCAGAAAACTCTGAAAGCATGGTTTGCAGGGTATAAAGAATACATACATATGTATGTTTACTCCAAGGGATGTATAATTCTTTCAATGAGCATTTCCGTCAATATTTTTTTTTACTTCTTCAACTACAAATGGTATAATATTTTTATTGATAGGATTCGCCAAGAAAGGATATATGCATACAGCAAACTATCACTCGCGATTTTGGGGCCACTACTCCACTTGAATTTTATTAACAGAAATCGAAACTGCTATAATTCAATTCTAGAAAGGCAACAGCCACCCTAATGCATATCCACGCAGTTGCACGCGTTCATGAGACAATAAAAGAATCGAAAACAATAAAAATAAATAATTCTGAGTTAAATTTAACGTGTTTACGGACTTTGACCCTGTTGCGTATATGTACATACATATGTGTGTGTTCACATGCATGCGCCGCAGACAAAAGTCGCAATTATTTTGTGTAATTTTTTTGTGCTTGTGCGACTAGTGGTTTTCGGGAATCTCTTTAATTGTATTGAGAAAAAATTGAATAGAATTACATACATACATACGTAGTTGAAATTGACGGGCTTGGCGTAAAATTTACATATTTACATACATACATTTCTACATTTGTAAGGCAATATGTATCTATGTATGTATGGTGTGGAGTTATTATAAAATTTAGCAATTCATTGGGGCTAACGCCACAGTCCTGTGTACATAACTGCCATCGCTTTCGATCGTCACTTTCACGTAGCCACAGTCACAAACACACACACACTTATACACCCGCACTCACCTCTTCTCGTTGGCCACTTTGTCAGGCGGGTCGATGTTTTTGCCAAAAAACGATATGTAGAATACCATTTTGTGTAATATTTACTTTCACACGTTGTTGGAATTCCTTCCGTTATTATGCACAATTTGTAGATATGTAATGCGCTTTTCTTGCGAGTGTAGGTGTGAGATTTTACTTTTTTTTTAGTATTCGCCTTAACGTGGATTTCTGTGTAGCTATATTGCGTTGGGTTAAAGTATTTCTACTGGTTTTGAAGTGACTTTTTTAGTTCAAGGAATGTGAGAAAAATCTGAAATATGTACATGTATTTATTATTTATAATGGGGGTTTTGGAGAACATAGTTTTATGTAGAATTTATTTCTCGATTTTCTTTTTAATTTTCTTGATTATTTCATTTATTTAGTAGAATTATTTATTTTTTACACATTTTTTCGTAGTAAAAATGTTTACATTGTATTTATTCATTTTTTCTGCGTTTTTTTTCAGCAAATACGTTTGTGTTGTAAAATTATATTTTTAGTTTTTTTTTTTTTTTTCAACACATTCAATTTTTCGCGCAATATTCTCTATAAAATATTTTTCGTTGTAAATTTGTTTTATTTATTTTTTCTTCTTTTGTTTAAATATGTTCATTTCTGTGTTTGTTTTTTTAGTAAATATGTACTTTGTTGTTGAAAATAAGATTTTTTTTTATTACTTTTTTGTGTTTTTCGCAGAAAAATATTTGTGCTGTTGTATAAAAATTCTTTAAATTTTTTTCTGTTATTTTTATTTTGTGTTTAGCTCTGTATCTAATTTTGCTTTTAACTTATTTCTTTCTTTATCATATTTTTATATTAGCGCGTTCAATTTTAAGTGCCTTTTTCTCGGAAATATTTTTACGATAATTTTTTTATTTCATTTGAATTTTTAGCATTCTCTTATCTTAACTTTTTCCAGCGAATGCGCTGGCTGTTGGTTTTGTATATTTTATATATTTTAGCGCAATGCATGTATGTGCATACATATGCAGACTTAGTTGAAAGTTAACATTCTTTAAACCCCACTGTAAGCCGCTTTAGTGATGCCTAAACGCGTTTGTATGTATGTACATGCATTAGACCGTACCAGGAAAAAAAGTTCGCGGTACACTTTCGAATCTTAAGTATTTTTGCGAGGCAATTTTTTTTTTTTGCCGAACGTAGGGGTCAGCTTTTTTACATTTTTCGGCATATCTTAATATTTACAGTTGCATCTTAAAGTGTGATGCAGATGTTCTTGTGTTAAAAAATTTTTTTCTTAGCTTACTTCGATCCCAAATTTAATTCTCTACAAAAAAGGGCATGATAACAAATTATGTGGGACTAATACTTTCGTAGATAATTGCAATTTTATTAAAAAAATTAATTTATTAATTTATTTATTAATTATTAGGCAAGCCTAAGATATTGACCAAAAATTTTCATCTTTCGTACTGATTATTTTTAGAGCATAATGAACTATATTTTTGCTGTTAGCAATAAAAATTCTAAAAAGCGTATTTTCGGCCCACGCTAATGTATATGTACTTTGTATTAATGTTATATACTACATATGCTTGGCATTTGATCAAAGCAACTTGCAAAGTGCTTTTAAGAGGTTTGACTTTGTTAAAAAATTAAAAATTTTGTATTTTTATTAAGCTTCTATTAAAAACAGGGACCGAAAATAATCGTTAAATGTCATGATTTTTATTTTTCGATCAAAAAATAAGCGATACTTTATGATTTTTATTTTTTCGATCAAAACATAATCGTAATTTTTGATTTTTATTTTTTCGATTAAAAAATAATCGTTATTTTTTAATTTTTATTTTTTCGATTTTTATTTTTTCGATAATTTTTAACGGTTATAACGGATACTGCTTTTTTATGACCGCTTTAAATCTTTTATGATCAAAAAATTAAAAATCCAAAATAACGATTATTTTTTGATCGAAAAAATAAAAATCAAAAATAACGATTATGTTTTGATCGAAAAAATAAAATAAAAATCATGAAATAACTATTAAACAGGGGCGGTAATCATTATGAGTAAAATAATTTAAATCAACATTTAATCACTATTTTATGATTTTTAACCTTATCGCTTAAAAATAACAATTAATATTTTTTTATTTTTCGCTCAACGGAAATAATTATTATTTGATTTTTACTTTTTCGATCACAAATAATTTTCATTTTTTGATTTTTATTTTTTCGCTCAGAGATAATGATTATTATTGAGTTTTATTTTTCTACTTAAAATTAATAATTATTTATAAAATTTAAAAGGCCATACAGGCGCAAGCAACTGCAATTTTAACCTGAAAATTTTAGAACTTATTCCCTTTATTAGGATGTGGCTACCTCTGAAGAGGATACGTCGGAAATAATGGCAGTTTAGTTTTTGAGGTTTTTGAATGATCATTATTTTTAAGTGAAAAATAAAACTCAATAATAATTATTATCTCTGAGCGAAAAAATATCATCAAGTAATAATTATTATCTTTGAGCGAAAAAGTAAAACTCAAATATTAATTAATATTTTTAATCTTTATTGGTTAAACTCGAAAAATAAAAATCATTGTAAATTACAGTAGGACGTACGAACCCTAATACGTGAGTATAGTTAAAATTGTTTTAACGACGATTACAACTTGTAGATTTTTTTGGTTCAAATTTAAAAAATAATGTTTATTTTCCGTCCCTGCTATTAAATTTGATCCAAAAAATAGAAATAAATTTTTAACGGTTAAATTGTGATTTTTATTATAAAGATCATAACCGTTACGGCCCCTGATTAAAAAGCCATCTTTAACTACACCTATGGCTATTTAATCGTTAAAATACTGTTTTGGAACCCAGTGAAAAATTGCTTTAAAGGGAAAATGGCTTTTCGCGAGATAAGTGTTTTTGATAAAAAGTCACAGATGTATTAGTTTTATAAGTATTTTACGTACTAAAAATTTTGCAATAATTTTTGGAGGAAATTTTTAGATGGAGATTTATTTCCAAAGCCGAGTTTTTTATACCATGTAGAAATACATATCTACTTTTTTACACTTTGTTATGCATGCCACAATTCCCAGTATGTATAACTTTTCCCTGTATGTGTGAGCCGTTTAGTTGCTTTGGCTTTTGCCATTTTCTTTTTTGGTATCACACCACTGTTCCAAGCACTTCGTCTTTCGCATTGGGAACCGGAGTTGTCGCGCGTCGCCACTATCTACACGTATCTAAGATATGTTTCGTGTTTCGTTTGAGCGGCAGAATTGCGATTGCTCGGTTTGGATCGCGCTCGTCGGTGGCGGCAGGTTAAAAAAAGCGACGTGACGTCAAGGTAAAAAGACGAGCTTGTATAGATGTGTTTGTAAATTGTATATTGAACAGTACACTTATAATGATGTGTGTTTATCTTTGCATCCATATACGAGCTCATACATTTGCAATTTGCTTATTTTTCTACTAACTTTTTTCCATATAAATTATTTATATTTTAACACACACGGCACAGGTGGTTTTATTCCTTGATTCTTGCATATTTTCAAATTTTCCTCTCCTTTCATAAGCGCATTAATTATCAATTCCACTTATTTGCAATTTAGATTTTTCAATATCATTTCATCATCCATTTTAATTTGATTTTTGTCCACTTTGTTCACAGATAAGCCACACGCGCTGCGGTCTCAATGACGGAACAAGCCAACAATTGTACTCGCCGTTACGATTGAAGTTCGTCAACTGATTTTCGCTTTGGAGATTCGGTGCTCACAATGGCAACGCGAATTTTTTTTCTCTTCAACGTTTTGCTGATTATGAGATGATATGCGCGATAATATAGTTATTGTTATTGTTTTGCTAGTGTTGTTACTTTTTTTGTATTAGTGTTGGTGTTAATGTTGGCGTTGATAAATTTCGCATTGAAGTTATTAACTGGTTGGTTTTTGTTGGCCAGCTGCTAGGGGGCTGTGAGCTTATAAATACAGGGTGATAAATAATCACCCTCATTGCGAGAGTCGTGTGGAATGCAAGTCGTTTTTCGAGAGTCGAATCGTATCGAAAATTTCCCCTCATTGCCTAAAATTTCCAGTCGACTAGTGTATTAAAACGAAAAAACTTGGCAGCACTGTATAGTTTTCGACGAATTTCGTCGTTTATTTATT
>JAPVRG010156186.1:660-13780 GCA_029783565.1 Rhagoletis cerasi | reverse complement strand
GACAGGCAATGGCAAACCTCCGAGGGTACTTCTGCCATGAAAAAGCTTCTCATAAAAATACAATCGCCGTTCGGAGTCGGCGTAAAACTGTAGGCCCCCCCTTTGTGTGACAACATCAAGGCGCACGCCACAAATCAGAGGAGAAGCTCGGCCAAACACTAACATATGTGTAAGCGCCAATCTATTATTATTAAATTACTACTTGTTTTCTTGGAAAATTTCGGTTTTATTTATTAAATTTAGCTTTAATATGATTTGAAAAATTAATATTTACAATCTACGAATTGCTTCATAAATGTTGTATGTACAAAAATGTGGATTAAATTTATTACTAATTACCAAAGCAGCCTTATTTTTTGCCCATTTTTTCGTACTTCTAAAAAACACCATTGACCTAAGGGAGTGTCAAAACCAGCTGTCACTACGTACAACACCTTTTATTATTGCATCATGACTGCGCGTATGCTTATTTGCATATCAAAACACAGACTTATCATAACTCATACCCTAACGTTCTATTCTTAAAAAAATTATTCTAGCAAATATATATGTAGGATATACATGATTCAAAAAAAGCGATATTTCGAAATTTGTGTGCGATGCATCAAAATCTTTGAAAGCATCAAGAAAAAACATGTTGCTGAAAATTTGAGAGAAATCAGTGGTCATTTAGGTGTTGCTCAACGCGATTTTCAATTTTTACCAAGTCGCGAACCTGAAATACATCTTCGTCAAAAATATTGTCTATTTACCACAAACATTGAGCCAAATGTCTGAAATTTCGCACACACCATCGCCAAAGACCATGAAATTGACTAACGTAAAATTTTGTTAAAATAATTTTTCACGTTAATAAATAACAAAAGGTTAACTAGCGAATATTAGTTAGTTGATAACTAATGATCCCAATAACTTTTTTGAGCTCAAAATTGAGAAGAACCTTTAGCACACCTTCAGAAACTATAACAAAACAACAAAAACACCCGCACTCATAATTTGTTAGAGGTAAACAACTTTTTTAACTTTTAGGGCTATGTGGGTGGGTTAAAATCTGTCCAATTTACGTTTAGAAACGGCTACACCTGTAACATGAAATACTGGAGGAATAACACAAAGCAACCCGGATCGGACGATCACATTAAAATGAAATGAAACTAAAAAAAGAACAACAGGAGTTAGTTCAAAACGATCAAAGCGATCAAAAGAAATTATTCTTTGCGAGAGATAAGTTTATGTGGATATTGGGGTAAATATGTTTTGTACATATAGGAAATATTTACCAAGTGCAATTTAAAATGAAAAAGTATAGAATTTTGTACGTGCTAGTTTTTGCAGAACACGTGCATGGTCGAAGAGGAAAGTCGATCTATTCCAAGGAGTAAATTACCCTCCAAAAGTCAAGTCTTCGATTTGTTCGGATTTCACCGTAACATCAAAAAGCAAAACATTAAAGAGAGTGCAGCTAACACCGCCTATGAAACGAAAGGAACAACAAGCTTTGTTTTTGAGAGTTAGGGAGCATCGAAAAAAGTTCAAAGATGTTAGAAAAAGTACAGTTATGAAGATATGGGAATGATTTTTGCAACAAGTACTTTCAGTTGCTTATACATAATTATCATTATTTGCTGTCACAAAATTCTCCAGTTGAAGGCCTTTGGCTTTTTTAACATTGATTTTTGCTGTTACCATTCCACTTTTTCTTTCAAATTCGTCTACATACCCTCTTTCGTAGGTTACCTTCAACATTATTGCAATAGGGTCTTTTCTTGAAAATGCATTAATGTGAAGTGAATTTCTTAATCGCCGTCGTTTCTACAAACATCAAATCTTTCTGGGATACTTGAATTACAAATGGTGCATTGTACCATTCAAACATATAAACTGATACTATAAATACACATTCGCGTCACTGAAAATGTAAGAAGATATCGGCATGATTGCTTTAAGCTGTTAAAAATTATTTATGTATGTTTTTAAACTTTCATTGTATAAATTTCTATGGGTTGTAGCGATTATAGCAATAGAAAATTATGTAATTGATATAAAATCAATATTCGATTATATAACACAAAGCATTATTCCACTTTTCGAGCTGGATTAAAATAAATTCTACCATGCGTAAGAATATAAGCAAATTATGAGTGCGGGTGTTTTGTTGTTGTATTATAGTTTCTGAAGGTGTGCTAATTTTGAGCTCAAAAAGTTATTGGTATTATTAGTTATCAACTAATTAATTTTCGCTAGTTAACCTTTAATTGTTTATTAACGTGAAAAATTATTTTAACAAAATTTTACGTCAATTTCATGGTCTTTGGCGATGGTATGTGCGAAATTTCAGACATTCAGTTCAATGTTTGTGGTAAATAGACGATATTTTTGACGAAGATGTATTTCAGGTTCGCGACTTGGTAAAAATTGAAAATCGCGTTGAGCAACCCCTAAATGACCACCGATTTCTCTCAAATTTTCAGCAACATGTTTTTTCTTGATGCTTTCAAATATTTTGATGCATCGCATACAAATTTCGAAAAATCGCTTTTTTTGAATCAGTTTAATATACATACATACATATGTGAGATAAACTTATATCTTTTGAAGCCAATTATCAATATTATCTAAAAATATGTATAAGTACAGAACTGTTTTGCACTTACATACAAGGCGTATGGAAAGAAATACAGGGTTGTATCTCCCTTAGAACAGTTAGCAAATCAAACTTAGTTATCCTTTAAACTGCAGCCGGATTCCAGCATTCGCTATCGCTAAAACTCTAAAAATCTCCAAAAATCCAAACGCTAAAAATTATCCGAACTTTAGGCGATTTTTCTTAAATGCGATTCTGGCTTGTTCATCGCTAAAAATCTCCAAGGAAAATTCTAATACTTTTCTCCGCCGCAGGCGTCGCTAGTGCAGTTGAAGAAAAATTTAAAATTTTGTTCAATTTGTTATAAACAAAAAATTAAAAGCCGCCATATCGTTCTATTTTATTACCATATTAAAAAAGAGTGCTATGGAAATAAATACGTGGTCAAGATGAGTTAGTTGCGAAGATATTTGTATCCTACCGGAGTGCACTCTCAGCAAGCTTTAAGGAACTGTTTGCGAAGCAAAAGAAAATTGTTGCGGGAATCTACGGACCCCTTCTGTTTTCAGAGGTACGGTTCACTGAAATTTTTCGACTTCCAAAAGAAATATGCAGAAATGTAAAGGTATGTTCATCCATATACATTAACGTACGTATATAAATATTTAATGTTGCATTAATTGAATTCATACATTTTCAGGAAGCTATCAACGTTCGGTGGGACAAGACTTTGTACTTAATATATCCCAAAGAGAAATTGCCAATATCATGGACAAATACTTGCTAACTAGATACATTAAGTTTCCATCGACAATTGAAGAAAAACGGGCTGTAAAGGAAAAGTACTTATACTAAGTTAAAAGTAATATTACTTAAGATATGTTTATAATTCTTTATTTCCTTAGATTTTATCAAAATTTCAGATTCCCTGGGGTCATAGGAGCCATTGACTGATCGTCGTGAGCAAATTCTCTATGTTCCTCCAAATATTGAACGAGCATATATTTTTGATCCTTTGTCACTCTTTTTAGTATTTCCGTTTTCCATATTTTCCTGTTAATTACAAAATTTTTTTTATATAACTGAGTATTTTAAACAAAAAACAATATAAATATTGTAGGGTTATTGTACTTTATTCTTATTTACCTTTGTTATTTTTGTTGATCCAATTTATTGTTCTTTGATTTTTATTGTAATAATTAGATTTAAATAAACTGTCAACATTTCGATGTATATACCGTCGTTATTAGAATATTTTATTAGAATAATAATTTTTTATAATTTTTATGATTATAGAAATTCGGCCAAATTGACTTAGCGATAGCGAAAGCTGGAATCCTGGTGCTGGTAACATTATTCATAGTTTTCACAAATCCATTTCTATCAGGAAAAATTATCGGAATTTGGCATTTGTGGACAAAAAAGTATAAAAGTATCAAATCAGAAAATTTAATAAAAATAGTATCAAGAATGATACAACTGTATAAAAATGGCAACACTGATACTGAGTAGTTTCTGGCAACAGTGTGGCCTCATGGTGCAATAACACTAGTATACACGAAGAATTAACCTTTGTAAAAAAGTATTTTCTAGACTAACTTTGGGTCGCTGAACATGAAAACAAAACCCTTTTTCAAAGAAGCATTTTCGAGATTTTCTCGAAAAACGTGTTTTTTGGTACCTTTCACAGTTATCCCCCAATCGTAAACAACCTACTGTTCGAAAGGTATTGATGTGCCCTTTGTAAAAATATATAACTTGTGTAGATTTCAATAAAAATTTGTATTGTTACTACCGACCAAATTCGAAACAAGATAGATTTTCAATCATTTTTGAAAATGATACATTTTTAGATGCTTATTATTGATAACAAAATTTAGCTTAAATTTTTTTTCAAGTTTGAGTAAAAGACGTAGCATTTCAGTAAATTTTGAGTCCAAGATCATCCAAATCAGATAAGAAATGTAGATGTTATGGAGCAATGAGTAAAAATTCTAGCTTTATATTTTTCACACAATCACACTTTTGGTCGAAAATAAGTTTTTTTTGTTTTTTTGTTTTGTGTTTTTCTTACTGTTGGATGCAAATTCGAGAAGACTCTACCCAACCCAAACGAAAAAATCTCGAAAACGCGTCTTTGAAAAAAAGAATAGATACTGTTTTCGTGTTCAGCGACCCAAAATTAGCTTAGAAAACATTTTTTTCTTAGGTTAACGCGATTACGTCAAAATTTGTCGACTAGTGTAATAAAAGAAAATTGGATTATAGAAATTCGGCCAAATTGACTTCCTTAGAAAAAAAGTGATGCTTTTTATAAGAAGTAATAATTTTTTGCAGCTTATTCAGTATAAATAGGTACTACGTATAGATAAACCTGAGAGTCGGCTCTACCCTGCCTTTGCTTATCATTGTTGACAATTTAAATAAAATGTATAGTTTGAGAAAATAAATCGTATTGCTCAAATATATTGCCGTATTACTTCGAGTATTAGAGGCATTTGCTTATCCAATTGTGAGTAAAAGTTAAATAAATGAAAACCTATGTATTTAAACAGTTTTTATTCCATAGTTTTTCATCGGTTTCATTGTCTGCAAATCAGTAAACAAATCAATAAAAAAAGTTATTAAAACGTAAAATAAAAATACGTATTTCTTAGTACTGTAAACCATTTTATTTTCATTAAAAAGGGTATAATCTATTTCGTTGGTTCAATTTATATTAGGGAAACCAATCGAATATATTTTTGTAGTACAAATTACTACTTGTTTTTTTTTTGGTAAATTTCAGCTTTATTTATTGAATTTAGCTTTAATACGTTTTGAAAAATTCATATTTAGAATCTATGAATTTCTTCATGACTTCATGCTTTTTGCCCGTTTTTGCGTACTTTTAAAATCATCATTGAGCTAAGGGAGTGTCAAAACAGGCTGTCACTCCGTAGTACAACAGCTTTTATTATTGCATCATGGTGTGGCCTGTTGAACTTTTTGTACATTTTAGTAGTAGGTTCTATAAATTTAAAAAGAAGGCAACACAGGCTAAGGCAGCGAGACCATTGCCAGGTTCTCCAACCTTCTATTATAAAATCATGATAATTTTATTAACAAAATGTCAAGCGATTGGAAGATGTACATTTACCTCTTTCTATATTATGCACTTGTCATTGGACACAATTCTCTTTCGAACTTTAATGAACTACAAAAACAAAATTATTTATTTGTTATTTTATACGAGGGAGGAAGGTTAAGAAGGTCACTAAAAATCGCTGTAATTTTTTACGTATTTTGAAGAGTAGGTTTTATATATGCGGGTAGTAACTTTTGTTTCGCATTCAATAGTAAATATGTATATAACTAGGGTAGTCACAAGATGTTGTAAATGTCGTAATGTCTTAAAGTCGTAAAAATTTTCAGTATAAAATAACGGTTAAAATGGTTTTAGGGGATTCGTAAGGTATATAAGGAGCTAATTATGTATTTTCTATCAGTCTAAAAGCATTTTAACCGTTATTTTGCATTGCAAAATTTTACGACTTTAAGAATTTACGACGCTTACAACATCTTGTGAACCCCAAAAGTGTGTGACGCCGCCATTATTAAGCGAAACAACTTTTAGTTGGCTTATGGCGTTTTCTTTTCTCGAAATAATCTTGCATTTATTCTGCCCTATGCCAGGGCTGTCAAGTTTACGTGTTCTTTTCTCAGCATTTTTTTGTTGACGGTGCTAGGCACTTTCTTCCATATAAAAACTTTGCCGAGAATACTTTGTACGGAAGAAAATGCGTGACACCGTCAACAACAAAAAATTGCCATAAAAAAGTTTTTGACATTTTCTCATTTCCTCCGTTTTTATTCTCGTTTCCTCTTTCACTTTTTGTTCTCTTTCTTTCGGTCTTTCTTCCGAACCAAACTTCATCAGGTAACGCCCTGTCAAAAATGAAAAATTCATTTGCTCGGCATTAGCGTCGCGTTATTGTGGGAGGCTTCATACAAATTGTATGGGCATGAGGATTTTTGGTAGTTCCTTGGCGCTTGACGCGACAATTTAGGGACGGCAGTTACGCATTAACAAGGGCAGAAAATATTGCGCTTTTGCCGAGCCAGAGGGCAACATTTTGAGAAAAGAACAAACAACCCAGAGAAAATGCTGGGAAAAGAACTCGCAAATTTGACAGCCCTGGCACAGGGCTGAACAAATGCAGCATTATTTCGAGAAAAGAAAACGCCACAAAATTGAATAGGATACAAAAATGCGTAACGGAAATTTTTATAAAAATATTAACTTATACACTGCCGGTCCCTTGAATAGGGACAGCCTTTGTTGATTTTTTTTAATTTGTATAAAGTTTGAAAATCTGATTTCCATGGTTTTTGTTTTGTTGTATAAAAAATTAATGAATGTTAAATAAACCAAAGGAAAACTGTGAATACTGAGGATCAAATCAAAAGTTGAGTATATGTTTGAAGAAAAATATTCATTTGGTGACGAGAACTTACGAAGCATCTAAATATAGTAAATTAATGGTGCTTATACATACTCTGCCTATTCAGTTAATCTTCTCATGTTGTATTTATTTAATCACTCATATTAACATGTGACTTAATAATTTTTTACTATTCACACTAACCATATTGGATTTCAATACATCTGGAAAAAAGTATTTTTACGCCCTTTTGTAACATTATTCATTAAAATATAACAAATTGGAATAGGAAGGAAGCACTTTTACTATTTTCCGCCGCGTGATCACATAAAATTATTATGCACGTGTTTCAAAGAAAATTACCCCACTGCTACATTCAACATCGTGAGCTTAAGGGCAGCACTTCATAAATTTAAAATCATTTTTCTCATCTGCAATATGAGTACAAACTCTTAAAAATTTTGAGATAAACGCTTATTTGTACGCTCCATTCATGTGTGTGCGTTGTATAAATCAACGCATGGCAACGCATTCCTCTTTCTGTTACAGAATTGGAGGAAATGGCTAAACAAAAGAACAGCGGCAGTGTCAGATATTAAAACGTTTACGAAACCGCAAATCAGACAACATTTTATCCTATTAAGGACGCATTTAAATCACTTCACCATAGAATGCTCATTCACAGTTGGGTGCGAAAAGAAGGGAGAACTAACACCCAGCAGTTAGAAACTTCCCAGCAATATTTTCCAGATAAACACCGCACTTCTTTCCTACTGAATATTCAGTGGAGATGTAGTTACAAAATCTGTATATTCTCATTTGCTTTTATATAGAAGTGGCCCTCAAAAAGAACTATCTAAAAATTGACGAACGAGAAGGGAAAGTTTCTGGATGAAAAAAGGTGTGAACACGCAGTGAGCACTTCCGTAGGAGAAAGCTGGCAAGCGGGGCTTGAAAATTTAACAGCGCGATCAGCGAAAAGTTCAATAGCGCTGAAATCTTCACTACGCGTTCAACGAAAATTTCAGTGTCCCGGAAAGCTTCACTGCTTGTTCGGTAAAGTTTTCAGGCATTGATTGCTAAGCTGAGATTCATTGCATTTTCCGTATTGAGTATTGTACTGAATTTGCAGGCCCTTAACTCAAATACTGCTGGGTTGAGCAGCCCCATGCTGTTGGCACCACCAGACACTGCCCTTACCAAACATCAACAGTAATTGAAGGCCAATATTCGTGTATTGTATGTACATACATCCATACATATGTATGTTAGAACGACAACCAACACCTGCACGCTGATTCAATGCAAACGCTTTATCCACCCCGGTGAATGTATGTACTTGCTTTTAAATTGTGACTCGTTTTGTTCTTTTAATTTTTTACCAATTTAAATGGACTTGAATTTTCCAAGGAGTTAACAACCGCTACAGTTTAAAAAAAAGGTTGATGGTGTTCGTGACATTGTAGTGATTTTGCCTCTTATTGTTCCTATAGTGTATACATACAAATGCACATACATACATACCCTGCAGGGAAAGCTACTAGTTGTGAAGTAGAATGCTACCAGTTAGCTTTTCAACTCAACCAGTTGGTCCTTCAGCCTTTTTCCATGCTAGCGACTGGTATTTTTAACATCGCGTTGTTCTATAAAATGTCAATTGTCCGTCTATGCATCGGCACCAACTAGTAGAAATACTAGTGGTATCATACCAGTAGATAGGATAGTTTGCCGATTCGTCCCCCGTGAGAGGAATAAGTATGAGCAAGGCACTAGCGTGCTCTTTCAGAGATCCAAGGTCCGAATCCTCAGTTGGACAGTATTTATTTGGGTTTTTTCCTCAAATGAAATTACAAATTTGTAATTTATATTCAAATTGAAATTGTAATGATTTACAGTAACATACATGGATTTAATTTGAAAAACCTTATCCACCTCCAAGCGGATTCGAGCCTGCGATCTCTGAACCAGAAGCGGTACGCCACAGCAGACATTTGCAAGAAAAGCAAATAAATGCGTTTTATTTTTGGCTTTGACAATTCAAAGGCAGATGTCGCTGATCACATAAAGCCTTCGAAATTTTCGAACTGGTAGGCGATCCCTTCAGCTCATACCAGTTAATGAACTGGTATTTGTACTGACTGGCTTGGTTTTTCCCTGTAGGGTGCATATATATGTACATACATACATATACAGAAATACATATATGCCCTGCAGTGAAAAGTCAAACCTCTTCTTCTTGACTGGTGCTGTAACCGCCTAAGCGATTTTGGCTGAGGCCAACAAAGCATGCCAGTCGCTTTTTTTATGTGCCAACTGGCGCCAATTGGAAATGCCAAGTGAAGCCAAGTCCTCCTTCACCCGGTCTTTCCATCAAAGAGGAGGGCTTCATATTCCTCTGTTACCAGCATCGCACCCGCGTTGAATGCCTTCAGAGCTCAACCGTTCTGTCCGTTTCGTACGACCTGGCCAAGCCAGCGCAGCCGCTGTATTTTAATTCGCTAAACAATGTCTATGTCGTTGGAAAGCTCATACAGCTCGCCTACGCGCAAATGCCCGTAAATCTTCTGCAGAATATTTCTATCGAAAACTTATCAGATGTTTTCATCGCCCAAGCATCTGCGCCATACACCAAGATGGGCATTTTGAGTGATTTATAGAGTATATAGAGTCCCAAGTAGCACTTCTTGGCAAGAGTGATTCTCCGTTGGAATTCAAGGCTGGCATTATTATTAGTGCTAAAGCTGGTTCCCAAATATACGAAGAGGGAGAACAGACGATGATGTCGATGTCGGCGGCGTACCCCGGAAATTGCAGGCTCTTGTAAAAAAGTATGAGTAAGTTATTCAGTTCAGATCCATTCGCTTTGCTTTCTTATTCAACTTGGAAAAGGCAGAACATACCTCGCGTTTTTTGATAGCGATGATGTCGAGGTCATCAACATGCGCCAGCTATTGCGCGATCTTGTAGTAAATTATTCTAGGGCGGTTAAGTTCTGCAGCTCTTGTTATCTTCTCCACCGTCAGGCTAAATAAATCGCACGAAAGGGAGTCGCCCTGTCTGAAATCTCGTTTAGTATCAAACGGGTCGGGGAGGTCCTTCTCAACGTCATTTTACTCAACCGTAGTAGTTCCACGGATACACCAAATTCAGACAACGCGGCATAAAGGAAACTTCTCTTCGTGATGTCGAAAGCGGATTTGAAATCGACAAAAAGATGGTGCGTGCCTATCCTATTCTCGCAAGTCTTTTCCAAGATTTGGCATATGATGAATACCTGGTTTATGCTGGACTTCCCAGGGCTAAAGCCACACTGATAAGGCCTAACCAGGTCGTTGACGGTGGGCTTTAGTATTTCACACAATACGCTCGATAAGACCTTGTAACCTATGCTTAGAAGGCTGATTCTACGGTAGTTGGCGCGTATAGCCTTTCTTGTGGAGCATACTTAAATTCCGTCGTCGGGCATGCGATCATCTGACCATATTCTGCATAAGAGTTGGTGCATATACCTTATCAACTCCTCGCCGCCGTACTTGAATAGCTCAAGGACTCCGTCATTATCGACTGCGGCTTGGATTCGTCTTCTCTACTACTTTCATTCCTGCTACGTTATGGACATCGGTCACTAGGTCGCTCTCTAGTAAAAGTTTCAAGCGTTTTTCCTGTCGACTAGCATTTCAAGCTCTTCGTACACCCCGTATTTCGGCTTCTCTCTTCTTATTACGGCAAATACGTCTCGCTTCTCTCTTGAGCTCCCTACATCGCTCCCACATAGATTGCGTTGTGCCCGATTTCAGCGTGGCCCCGTAAACGTTACAGCTTCGTGACATTTCTCAACGTACCAGTTTTTCTTTAAAGCTCACTGAAATCCGACTACTTCTTCGGCGGTGGTACGTAATGAGCGGGAAAAGTGGTTTCACTTCTCGCATATGTCGAGCAATTTATGCGATCAGCTACCTAGCCAATTGAAATTTACTCTTTATCCTACTAAAAAATAATGGGCTATAAAACTACACACCACTTACAAGCACATGAAGTGCCTACACACCTAAAGTTCTACTAAAAACTCTGAATAAAAAGTTTGATATGTAAGTGAAAATTTGTTGAATTTTTATAGTTTTTGCACGAAGTTTGAAATGTGTATTTATATAATAACTAGCAAATGCCCGCTTGCTTCGCTGCGCCTGATAAGAACTTTTGCGTTGGCTAATGCAAAAAGAGGGCTGAAAAGCCAAAACGGTTTTGTAAAGTAAAAATTCTTGGCATAGTTTAGGTTGACACGACTGAAGAGTAGAACCCCATTCACACATAGGCCAAGAATAGTAGAACTGTGATATCATATGGAATACTAATCCCTTTCGATATCATGAGTTTTAGCGATGGTCTGCCGCGGAAGATAAAGATTCGTTTGTTCTGTCTAGAACTTTGAGGAAATCTGAATGGCCAGTGATTCCTTTGATCAATGAACAGATTTCTTTGACTCTTACTGCAACAATAATGGCCGCTCCGGGCAATTTCATAAAGCGGTGGCAGATGGAGAACGTACTAAGGGGGTGTGTGGGTGCAGGACAAGGGTGAATTTACACAACTTTGCGCTTCTTTGTATGCATCTGAGAAGTAAATTAGCATAACATAAACAAAGCAGCAGACTTCAAGTACGGGGTTTCTAAATATATCGATTCCTGCGCCATCTATCCGGACCATTTTCTGCAAAGGTATCTTTTATCATGCAAGTAATAGAGAACGACCGAACCTCGATTTTTAAGGCCGAAGCGAACCGAACTTCGGCCAATTTCGGCCGAAGCCGAACCGAACATTTTCAAGGGCCCAAGTAATAAAAAAGCAATGACTTTTTAAAAATGTAGTATTATTTTTGATAAAAAAGCAAAAAAGGTACATACTTAAGTTTCAATCACATAAATTTCAGCAAATAACATATACTTACATAAGTATTTTTGTAAACATAACATAAACAACTTGTTATGGCATGTGTACATGTAGTAATCATTTAAAACTTTATGTTCGGCCAAAGTTCGGCTTTTTTTTGCCGAAGCCGAACCGAAACCGAACCGAACTTTTGTGGCCGAACATGGCCGAAGCCGAAGCCGAAGTTCGGTCGTTCTCTAGCAAGTAACATATATTTTGAATTTGAATGAAACCGGTTCATAAATACGGTTTTTATAAATAACTCCACTCCAGCGCCACCTTGCGGGTCTATTTTTCGCGTACGTAATTTTCAACATGAAGGTAGCACACGTTTTGAATTTGAACGAAATCGGTTCATAAATACGACTTTTATAAATAACTCGACCCCAGCGCCACCTAGCGAGGTTTCTGGTAGCCTATAATAGGACCATGTATGCAAGGTATAATCTCTGAAAATTTGACTGAAATGTATTCAGTAGATTTTGCGTTAACTGCGAACAACGAAAACGGCTATTATTTTATATGTATATGTGACCCGGCCTATGAAAAGGTGGCTTATGACTCAAAAAAGAAAGTGCGAGAAACAGCTGTTAAAGATAAACAATGCATTTCGTCAGTTTCTTAGTAGTTTTTCTTTTGCATTATGAACAGTCATGCCCAAAAGGCAACCAAAAAAGGCAAAAGAGCATAAATGAGATAAGTTCGTGTGTGTATATAAAGAGCGATGTTTTTTTCAGTGCTCAGATTTAAAAGCAATGCTGAACGAGTAGGACGTGTGTCGCTTGTGAATAATGTCTGTCGAAGAAGAATTTAGCGAGGTTTTCCAAACATATTTCTGCGAAAACGAAGAGAATGATGATGATTCTTTCGATGATGTTGGTATCAATTACGAGGGCGAACTACAAGCATTGTTTCAAGCTGAAGATCAAATGGAAGTGGATGAAAATATTTTTACAGTGGACTTGTCTATTACAGATAACGAAGAAAAGGAATTGGTAAATAAATTTTTGTGCAAAACAGCTTTTATTTTGGTAAAATCGTTTTTGCAGCGTTCAATCCTGTTTTTAAATTTTTCAATTCCATTTATTATCTTGATTCTGGATTTTCAATAAAATTCTGTTTTTATTTCATTTGTGCTCTTCTTTCTCTACATTTTTAGTACACTTCTAAGCAAGTTAGGACTTTC
>JAPVRG010156177.1:2043-15692 GCA_029783565.1 Rhagoletis cerasi | reverse complement strand
ACCTTCGCACATTTTTCTCGGGTGCCCGGGTACCCGGGTAATTACTACACTGCCCGGGTACCCGGTCTACCCGGGCCTACCCGGGTAGTAAAATGCCCGGGTACCCGGGCTACCCGGGTAGTATAAGACCCGGGTAGGGCATCACCCGCTACCCGGGTACCCGGGTAGCTCATTACCCGGGGCAAATCATCAGCCCTAGTACATAGCCATAAATTCACAAAAGTATTTCATTTAAAATTTCACATAGTAAAATTTTATATTCCAGAAGTGTTTGGCAATGTGTTTTTAATGCTAAACAAAACTTAACGCAATAAAAATATCTAAATATAAAATATTTTTTTGGAACAAAAAAGCTATGCATAAATAGATGTGTGCATAAATAATTTATATATATGTATGCTTAAACTTTCTGCTTAACGGTACTTTTATGGGTAACAAAATAGATTAATTTCAACTAAACATATTCTGCGAGCGTTTGGCGTGAAAAAAAAATAAATTAAATAAAAAATTGTAATCACAGCCAACATGAAAATATGTACATACATACCATGTACTTATAGATAATAAATATGTACATGCATATGTACATATGTAAGTAGCAGCTAAAATGTGGCTGTTTAAAATTCAAAGTACATACAAAACATTTCTGCTTAAAAAATACCTACACAGGTGCTACAGCCTTGCAAAAATGGTATACAAGTTTTTGTTGGATGGGCAAAAATGGAAGATGGGAATGAATGTTTCTTTAGATGGATTTATGTAGTTATGTATGTATGTGTGTATGTACATACATATGTATGCATGCCTGAACATAAGTAAATATGTATGTACTTTTTAAGAATGTGTATATGTATGCGCCTTTTGCACTTATAAATGAAAAAATGAAAATGAGCAATGAAGCAAAACGGAGAAGAGCACAAAAATAAAAAAAAACCACTACACAGCCAATTGGCAAAAAAACCAAAAAAAAAACATAAAAAAATAATCAAGAAAGTGGCGAACAATTAAGAAAGTGGGAGTTACCTTTTGCGCGAGCAATGAAGGTAGAGCAACAACTACAAAAACAACTCTGATAGAGCAAACAGCCACAGCCAAACAGACAGCAGCGAAGCGACTTGAATAACAAACGAACAAATTTTGTGATGTTGATGGATGGCTCATAATATTCATATAAACAGCAATAACAAAAGCAAAAACATGACAACAGACAACCTGCACAAACTACACACATACACAAACGCATGCAAGTACAGCAACAATAATTACCGGCGGCAGCGCTGCTCAAAGCAGCCAACAGTAGTGAGCGCAGAAATGTTGAATGGAAAATGAAATGTTAAAAAAAAATGACTTCCACATTGTTGTTATTGCTTTTTCATAGCTGCGCCTCAAGACCAAAATCTTATAAGCCAAATTATTAAAAACAAGAAGAAGCAGCAATCCACAAGTTGTAGCGCTAGCAAGAGCGCGAGAGAGAGCGCAACTAGCATGCGCTCTCACTCACTCACACTCATACACTGGCGGCCGTCTGCTTCGGTGCCGATGCCGCGGCGCGCCAAGAAAGAAGGTTGGGCGCGCGCATACAAACGGTAAAACGGAACCTGGCTGTGTTTGGCTTGTCTGGCTGCCTGCTAGCGAGTCAAGCCGCCGTGTGCGTGTGTGTGTCGTGTACGTGCATTTGTGTGCTGCGCCTGGCGCATAAGACATGATATGAATGAATTATGATAAATTATTAATCGTAGGGCTACTGTGCGCATTGGTGTGAAAGAGAGCGAGCAACGAGCGTGTGAGTGAGTGAGTAGCTTGCTGTATTTGCTGGTGGTGCTCGGGTGCCGATTGTCTGTCCGCCGCCATTGGGCCACCACGAAACGAGTGTAAGCGAGATGCGAGAATTTATGTAGGAGAACCTCAGCTTTGTTGTTGTAGGTATGAGTATGAGTATGAAAATGATGGAGCCTTTAAAAAATGTTTGCTCAGAACATTGGAAAACATTAAGGAAATATGAAAGCGCTGCAACAACAACACACAGCGTAGCGCTGTATGTAATAACATAGAAGAAGAAGATATGCGAAGGCAGTCGCAATGATTGTGGTAGTGGCAGCGGCTTCAGCGACTTCAACAATGCAAAAGCCAATAAAAATAACTTGTGGATTTTTTCGTTCCTTTGGTGCGTTGGTACCGATGGAGGCTTGAATGTGGAGAACTTTTAAAGCTAAATTGTGCTTTACAGTGTGACGGAAATTTAAAAAATTAACACTTTTTCTATGAAATGCCTCAAAAGTATTTAAAAAATCATATAAAAGAAGTCAAAGTTATTTCTCGGAGGAAAGCTCTTTTTGGGGACAAAATTATGTAAAAAAGTTGTCCCGGTGAAAACACACAAGCAAGAAATATATTGAAGCTAAATCATACCAACAAGTGGTCATGTTTTTCAAGAATATGACGTTAGCACTGTGTTCTGAGTCATTATATCGGGGACATTAGAAAACAAGAGCATTAAAGCATTAAAAAGCAACCCCATCGGAAAAATGAGGACTGCTTCTAAAAACTTTCAGGCAGGGATTTCAAAGATTATTTCCTCTCTGGAAGCTGCATTAAAAGATCTGCTAATGGCGTTATCAATCTAAGGCACAAAATCGATTCTCCTGTTCCTGTTAATGATTGTTATGTAATGAAAGTTAGTTGAAAATAGTTATAGGGTTCCCCAAAAACGAAAAAATTGCACAAGAAAAAATTTGAAAAGTTATAAAAAAATTTCACCAAAATTATAAATTTTTTCTTTGAAATTTTAGAAAAAATTTAGCACATTAAATTTTTGAGTAATACAACGGAAGTTTCTTTTGGTTGAGAATTCACGTCGATTTTCAATATTTTTTTTGCTGAGGGTACTAGGCATTCTCTTTCATATAAAATAGCTATGTTTGTACATACATATATACAATGCTTAGCACCCAGGGGCTTAGCGAAGAGGGGTTTGGGGGGTTAAACCCCTCCCTATTGCCTTATTGCCTTTTCCACATGTAAGCAAAATCAAAATTGTTATTACATTTTCATTTTCCGCCACAAGCATAAGGAAACATCAACAATTATTTTTAAACATAGCTTACATATTTCATTAAAAGGCCAAGAAGATGGATTAGCGGCTAACAAGTGTTACCAATTTCTTAGCTACACGTTAAGTTTAAGATATTGTAAGCAGTATTTGAAACGAAAATCAATCCATGCATCGCCATGAACAAATATTGATGTGTTTTTTCTACATATTTTATATAAAGAAAAAAATTATTATCCTAAATGAGCTACATTTCACTACGTAATGCCCTAATATATGTATGATATGCGTGCTAAATTTCAAAAAGCTGGGCACAGTAGCAGAGAACTTATATGAAAGAGTAGATGCAAATTATAAACCTGTTCCATGTACTTCAGGATTTGCAGGTTTTATAGGATTTACAGGAAAATCTGTTTTCGCCATTAATAACCCTTACGGAAGGTGGCGCACGGGAACAGCTTCCTGTAAAAACCTGCAAATCGTGAAGTACCTGGAACAGACTTTATAAAGGAAAGGTGAGCTCCGTAGAGCCGAGGAAGCTCCTTTGGTATTTGCTTACAACGCCGTGTTGCCCGAGTTGTAGGACATGGGGGCATAGTTGCCGAGGGAATGAATAAAAAGGGGCAATGCAACTTATTGTGCGCTTCCTATATAACCTAAGGCCTTAACAAGTTATTAGGTGGTTTTATACGCTACAAAGTTGCACCTACCGAAGTGAAGTTCGAATGGAGGGTTCTCTGGTATGCGCAGCAGAGGACATTATGTGGCACTGTGAAGCAAATGCGTGGCCCAGACTTCGATTCCTAGAATTGTCGTACCTAGAAGCACAAGCCAATTGAATTGAATTGCGAAACGAACACTGAAATTCGAATTTATGTGAAATGTATCTTATTTACACGCTTTAGTTTTACAAGGAAGATTGAATAGATATTTAATTAACGTATTTCGTATGGGCGTGAAAGTTGACCAATCTTCAAAATATTTCAGATTTGTATTTATATGGGTAAGACAAATGTTCAAACCAAATTTCATCGAAATCAGTTTACATTTATCAGTGAGCCAATCTCTGCCAAATTTCATATTTTTTTATTTTCTAAATAAAAATAAAGTATGTATCTATATAAAAAATATCAGCGAAGTTGGAGCAGGCTTACTAATTTTGGCCACAACTTGTATGGGGACGATACACTGTGCGACGTCAGGGAGAGTAAAAAAATGGCGTCTTAACAAATCAAGCGCAGAGTGTGAATTTGATTTTCTCGGGTTATCACAGTTGTGCCCCACAAGTATCTATATGGTGGCAATCGGTCACCTCCAATGACAGCCTCATGTTAAAGTTGCCGGATCGGTGTGTTCTTTTTGTGATCGGTAGGTGATATGTCAAGTAGCGGTACTTTTCAAATGAATACCACGAATAAGTAAGCAAAAACTGCGTGCCGTTTTGCTTTCGACATTAAAAATCGATTCAAAACTTTGATTCGAACGTGGAAACCGATAAGATCAAATGAGCGAAAAGTTGTCGGACTGAATTAAATCCGATACCGAGAATACTGGATTCCGCGAAATTGTTGACTGATCCCACAAAACTAAAACTTACTTAACACTAACAATTTCTGTTCATAAGTAGATATACACCAGAAAATAAAATTTAGTCAATAACATTTTTTTCGTATTCCTACGGTATCGGTCATATCATTAGCACATAAATTCATAGTGGTATTGTTTGGAAATTAAGTTAGTTTGTTTAATTTTAAGAATTTTCAATTGAAATACAGTTCATTCTCTAACAAAATCCATAAAAACCCTTTGTACCAGAGTCCAATGCCGCGACGGAATTTTCGAAAATCAAAATGTTCTGTTAATGTGATATACAAACCCAGTGCTTATGTTAAAGCTTCCTAATAGTTAATACATATTCAAAATAATAAATTGGCGCTTACGCAATATGTTTAGTGTTCGGCCGAGCTTCTCCTCAAATTTGTGACGTGCGCCATGATGATGTCATACAAAGCGGAGGAACCTACAGTTTAACGCCAACTCCGAACGGCGATTGTATTTTTATGAGAAGCTTTTTCATGGCAGAAATACGCTTGGGGGTTGCCATTGCCTGCCGAGGGGCGATCGCTGTTAAGGAAAAACATTTTTTCTATCATTTTTTTTGCGATCTTGCCCGGACCTGGGCTTTTGAACCCAGGCCCCACGGAGTGGTAGTGCGCGCTTCTAACCACTACACCACAGCAGCCGCCATAATTCCATCAATTTTATTCTTAATACAACCTTTTAAAATATTCCCCCTTATGCCACACTGTGCACACTTCTCTTGTATTTACATACATACATATCTACAGTAATATGAACTCAGTGTAAAAGAGCACTCAAATATGAAGCAATGTCGACTATGGTAGATATTCATAAAGCGCTGCTGCGCGACGCAGATACCACCATCAGGTGTAACAGCAACAACATAAGTATACATACAACAACAACAGCAAGTTCAGAACGAGCTAAAGAGATTGAAGGTACTGAGCACAAATTTGCAATTTTTTTTTTGTTTTATGCAGTACAGCAAATTTTTATAAGTAGATGAGAGTAGTATGCGAATGCAAGCACGAGTAGTGCCGCCCCACCAAGCCAATGAGCAAAAGTAACAGCGAAAAAATTAACAACAGTGGCAGCAGTGGCTGGCACAACGGAAAGTGACTGCGTAGAGGATGTTGCGGAAGGAAATACATACATAGCCATGTAATGAAGAGCTATATAGCAGTACTGAAATCAGTAACAACAAAGTACTTACATATAAAAACACTTAATATGTAAGTAGATATATACTCACAACAAATGCCTCTGCAAAATTTAGTATGTAATAACAGCTCTGCTACTGCAACGCCTCATCATTTGCAATGAAAATCATAAATGTACGCTGCTAACAGCAACAGTCAACAGCGCAGTAACAGCGAGAACGGCCCGAGTACAGGTAAAAGCTGTTAAGCGAATGAACTTGTCGTGCAATGCCGTATTGACATCGTTACTGTTGTTGATCTTGTTGCTGTTGTTTTTTTCATAGCGATTTTCCACATGTTTTTATTTTTTCTACAGAGAGCAACAGTAATACAATTACAATACCAAAAGGTGGTGGGTGTGAGCGAAATGTTGTGTTGTTGCTTTGCAAACTGCAAGCTGACTTGACTGATTGCCGGCCGCTTTGCTTCTTACAACAAGCAGCCTGGCAGCCAGCTGGTCGTGTATGGGAGAAGGTGAGCGCATGCATAACAGTTACTTTTACTAACTGTTAGAGTGAAAGGGATAACAGTAGAGGGACAAGAAAAATTATTTGTAGCAACAAAATACATTTATGAAGAGTAGAGTAAGCACGAATGGTATATGTATGCGTATGCGTATTTGTGTTGATTGGGAATTATCCTAATAAAAATATGATGATGGAGGAGTGTAGCGCCAACAGCAGCAAGAAATGAATGAATGCGAATTGAGTATTAAAGGCTGTGTGCGTGCTCATGCCACCACCAACACCACCACCACCACCAGCGCTGTGTGTGTGCCGTCGTGCGTATTGGGAAAAAAGAGTAAGCGAATATGAAAAATATTATTGAAACATGTAGCCATAATAAGTGTGAGGTAAATGAATATGGAATATGAATAAAAAGTGGACAAGTGAGTGGCTGAGTGTGAGTGAGTGTACAGTGGGTGATGGTGTGTGTGGAGGTGAGTGAATTTGGGGAGCTGAGCGCAAATGCGGAGTTATATGATTTTTTCACACACAACCTCCTGTTGGGTTGTGGGAGTAAAAAGGTGGCATGTAATAATAAAAATGTTGCAAAGTAAGCACAGCAGCAGCGACGTGAGCACTATGCTGTCAGTGCTGAGTGACGCTGCAACAAAGGTGAGCAAAGGTACTGCGTGCGCGCATGTGTGTGTGTGTGCGTATTGCCATTTATATGATATATACGTATATGTGCACATAATAGGCAACAATAAGACTCGTTTTTGGACTGATCTGTTTCCGAACAGGCAATAAAGTGTGCGACGCAGCGACGTTAGCTGCGCTGTTGGCATTATATGACTTTCTTATGAACGTCAGCGCTCGTTGCGTTGTACAATTTTGTATATTTTTGTTTGAGTGACTTTTTGGTCGCTCGATTATTATTGTTTGTGTCAGTGCTATTTTGACGCGCGTGCTGAACGTTCGTACGCTCGTAGTGTGGTACGGAGAGTTGTGCTAGATGTTAATGAGGTGTTTTTCGCGTATACGAAAAAGAACAGCGGAAAGAAAAAAAAATATCGATTGTATAGAATGGAGGAAGCAACACTTTCTACTACGTGTTGCGTCGAGAATTTGCGTGAATACGTGGAGACTGACTAGTCAATGCGCGGATTGATAAATGATTGATAAAGTGACTTATCTATGAAAGTGTGAATTAATGGATTCAAAAAGAATAATTAAAAATAATTTTTTTGGCAATGAAACGAGAAGACACAAGACAGCGCAATGGCAAGTGATTAAAAAGGCACAAAATGTGTGAAATGTAAGAAATCACACAAAAAAATTGCAAGTGAAAATTTTTTAAAGTGAATTGTGACAGTAAAATTTTTTGGAGAAAATAACTAGGATTCAAAAAATATCCAAAAATCGTTAGTGTCTTGCAAATCAACAAACTGGCGACTAACTCTGAAAAATCGATTGCCGACGGTAGAACAACAGCTCATAGGAGGAGACATTAAAGCCGCAAGGCAACGATTTAAGCTCGAAATTTACATAATAAAGTAAAGCTTTAAGAACGAAGAACTTACAATTGCATTAAATTTTTGTGTGGAGCAGCTGGGGAGCTCCAAATATTGCCGGCAATAGCAACAGCCTTGCGTAAAACGGCAGCAGCAGCGTCAGCAGCAAGCTTTACAAAAGCGTCCAAAAAAGCATTGCGCTCACACACATGCGTATCTATGCATGTAGGCGCGTTCGAGTGCGTGTGTGTATGTGTGAAATAGGAGTAGCGCTTAAAAGTCAACTCCACAGGCGCATAGATAGGCAGCAGGAGACGCCAGCAGCAGCGCAGTAAGCAGCGTGACAGCGACGCCAAGGCAATACAATTTTTCATCATCAGCGGTGGAGCAAAAAAAAATACAACAAAAACAAAAAAATCAAAACAGCAGCAATAAAAACAGCAACAACAAAAACACGCTACAACAGTAACAGCGGCGACGTGTATGTATGTACGAATTTATTGATATTACACATTATGAGCGGTGGCGAGCATTATTAAAGTTTAAATGAATATGATGATGACAGTTGATGACGGCAGCGTGTAGCGTAAACAACAAGGTAGCTAGGCAAGCTAGAGAGCAACCGATTAATCGAGCGTATGAGCAATTAACAATATTAAAACGGTACTACTACTAAAAGCCGGCGGTCAATACAAAAGCACAAGGCTCACGCGAAGCGCGCGTCTACGAGTAAATTCAATAAATATTAAAAATAGATATCTAATAAATTAATAAAGGATTTCGAGATTTTTTTTTTAATTTTGAAAAAAAAACAGCAAAAAATATTTAACTAAAAAAATTACTACTAAATAAAAACGCCGCAATCGTACGCTTAAAAAAATTTTATGAAAAATTTTCAAAGCGAAAATTTCTGCCACTTCACGCGCCCTTAACCAGCAGCAAGCAATTGCAGAAATTCGTTTTAATTTTTGTTCCAATTTTTCCTTACAAAAAATCAACGCCAATGTCGCACCTAATTCACAACGCTACAATAAGAAACGCCGCCTTTAAGCCGCATTCAAATATGCAGTTTTCGAACAATTAATGACTGATAAAGGCAAATTAAATCAACTGCGATTAAATTTTGTGCGCTGCAACTTAGTTTTTAAAGAATCGTGCATGCAGAAATTCCTCAATAGCTGAAATTTCGTTTATACCTAATTTTAGAAAAATTACAAAAAAATAAATAAAATATTTCGTGAGATTTCGCTTGACAGCTGCATACTAAGCTTAAAAATAAAATATATATATTTTTTAAATGAAAAATCATATATCAACTGTTTTGTGTGAAATGCGTAGTGATTTCAAAGATAATCATCAAGAAACGATCAATAAAATGATACAATTTGGCACCGTTAAATATGGAATCGTCAAACAGCTGAAAGATCGTGCGCGTAGCGCTGAGAAAGGTGAGTGTGCTGAAATTTGAAGTTACTTAAACTAGCAAAAATATTCTACAGGAATATAGAAATTTTACTGAAAATTTTAATTTTGTGTGGCAAGCAAATATGAAACCTGGAAAGTGAGGCAAATCAGTGAGCGAGTTAAAGGAATTGATTTGCTTGTAGTGAGTTGAGTGGCAAATTTCATGATTTTTTTTATTATTTTTTTCTTTTGTAGAACTGAAGTTTTTTTGTATTTTTTTACAACTTGCGAAACTCGGTTTGATAAAGTAAAAAAAAAAGATACAGTTGAATGAAGTTGCGTCAAGTTTTTTTTAAAGCTCTGGAAAACCAGTTATGATATAACATTTCGTATGCTTGCAAAGAACTTGTCCATTCTCTTAGTAAAAAAAAAATATTCATAATCTCATGTCTACACATAAATGAATTATAAAAACGTTTTGGAAATTTTCTTAAATTTTCTGGCAACAATTTTGAATTAATACCAGAAGTATTCTTTATAGTTGAAACAGCATAACATATTCGATATTTTGTCACGGAAAATTTTCACATCTACCATAGTTTAAATGAAATAGACTTTTTAGTTTAGAATTTTTGGGGGTTTAAAATTTTTGTTCGTAAGAAAGTCAGCCAAACCTTAGAATTTGGCCTCGCAAATTTTACTGACCTCAAAAAATTTTTATGAAATTGGTTTTTCGATTTTTGGGTTTTCAGATTTTCGAGTGCAGGAGATTCGATTCATAACTTTTCCATTTCATAGCAAAATTTTAAATTAACTACATACATAGTTGGAATGTTCTTGGGTTTTTTTGAAACAAAAGAAAAATAACAATACAACAGACAATTTTGTAGGCGGGAACGGTTGTTGGCACATAAAACTTCAGTTTTTATTTTCAATTTGGAATAGAGATTTTTAAAATTTGTTTAACTTAAAAACTACATATGTTTTATGTAGAGAAAAATATAATCAGGAAAAAGAAAGACCTCCTAAAAATCAATCCGACTGCGATTTAGTTTCGCTTTCTTCAACTTAATATTTTAAGAAGAGAACGAAAAATTAAACTGAAGATGATTCCACAATGCTGAAAAAGTTTTTCTCGAAACAAAAGTTCGACAATTGACAACGGAAGTTCATTCCAAAATCTAAAAATTAAGAATAATTCGGTCTTAAATAGGCTCAAAATATCAATCAAATAGAATTCTCGGTAAACAAAAATTTGATTGAAATAAAAATTTCACACCTCGGTGTAATAATTTTAAAGATTAACGGCCATTTGTAAAAAAATATTATTTTGGGCTTGAGAAAGATTATAATTTTTGTTGTCTTGCTAGTGATTTATTAGTTTCTTATGATATTTTTTCTGTTCCCAAAAATTATAAAAACTACAAAATATTTTTTTTATTTTCTCAAGATTTTGAAAATGTTAAACGTAAGTAATACGTCAAAAGTCTTATGACTAAAACACCAGTGCATTTCTATTTGTTACAAATCACCAACATTTTCGCAAAAATTTTAAGCCATATGTATGACCTTCGATCTTTCTTGTCCAAGGCGTATCGGAGGTGGTCAAGAAATCTTATCTTCTTGGGCTCACAAAGTCACAAATCTCAATTCCAGTAGGTTTTTTAACAAAATACTGTGCGATGGATATTCACACAGCTGCTTCGAGGACGATGAGGTGGAGTCAGAGGCAACATTTTCCCTTAAGCTGTCCAACACTGGAGAGCCTACGATCTAAACACCTTGAATCGCACTTTTTAGACAGCCAGCAGGAAATCTGCGCAATCGACAACTACAGCCTGCGAAAATTCGTTGTTGGCACACAACGTTTTTATGGTGTTCGATTATTCGCATTTTTTCAAAAACCGGTTTCATTTTACATATCTTATATACAGCAATACTTACTGTTAGTAAGAAATCATGACCAAAATTATGATTTAACCGTTAAAAATAGGAATAGCTCTAATTTAGAAATCAATAAGGCAAAATAAATTCGAAGTATTTTGTATTGAAAGTAAAACAGAAAAAATTTGTGAAAAATTCCATTATCGGTAAAAACTCGAGTATGTAGAGCCAAGTGTCTTGAGATTCAGACTACGCTATTCACTGAACCAGGCTGACTATGCAACCACCTCTTGTATGTGTAGTCGATTCACTGATTTAGGCAGAGTTTAATGAGCTGGTATAACAAAAACAACAGTGAAAAATTTTTGTTCGACTGTCCTACTTTTTTTTTTGTAATTTTCTGCAGTGGGAAATGTTCCAGTATTCAGTTATAAAACTCAAAAAAAAAACTCTGGTTCCATTTTTAATAAATTAAATAAATATTTAGAATTCTTAGATTCTGGTATATAAACAAACTAGGTGAAAACCCGGTTTTCGATTGTAAAAGTCCGGGTTTGCGCGGTATTCGAAAAATTAAGATTTCAAAAAAACCGTCTAAAAATATGCAAAAAACCGGTTGAAATCGGTTTGGAAAAACCGAGTCAATCTCCCTAGTTACCCTAGTTACCACCTTAACCTTTGGCGTCGAAAACACACTCCCTTTTCTGTTTATTTTCTTTAAAATTTAGTAAAATGCTTGAATTGAAGCACTTTGCACCATAATTCTCCGGATATAGTTTTTCCCCTTCTGTATTTTTTCAAATGTGTCTACATGGCTCCTCTTGTGACAATTGAATTCTAGGTTCTAAGCTTTATAAAATATTATTTGCTACTTTCATATATATTTAGTTTTTATTTAAAATTTTATTTAATTTAATTTAAATTTATTTTGTTTTATCTTATTTCATTTTATTTCATTTCATTTTATTTTAATTTATTTTATTTTATTTTATTTTAATTTATTTTATTTTTGATTTCAATTTTGTTTTAGAGTGTTTTGACTTTGTCCATTCCTAACTTTTTTAAAATATAATTTATTTTTATTTTTCATACCTTTTAGCTTTTACTTAATACTTTCTTATCAATCAATCTCAATTAAAATAATTTTTTTTTTTTAATATTTGAAAACATAGTTTCTAATTTTTATTTATTTTTTGCTTTTTTTAACTTTAGCTGTATTCGAATTTTAATTCTTACTTAAACTGTTTCCAATTAGACACTCAAGTGAGAAACGGAAAGCAATTCAAAATTGCCATAATTGTATCCTCTATCAGTAAACCTGAAGCCATTTAAATATTTGAATGCTGAATTCAGGTACATACATACATAATTTTATTAAAATTTAAAATTTATATTAGAAGAGCTCAACTAATATAAACTAGAATTTATGTAACGAACTTAGCTTCACTTAATGATTTCAGCAACGCAAATGTAAATGTTATTTTCTTGCCGTCGGCTTTTCCTCCTTTTTCTTTATAAATAAAATAGTTAGTTAGCTAGTTGATGTTTCTTTATTCAATTGTATACTTTGCAAAAAACATTACATAGTGGGTGTATCTTAAGGGCTAAATGCTGATTGTACAAATTATTAAATACATTGTTCACATGAAAAGATATAGTTTATACAATCCAATTGAATAAGAAGCATACGACGATGACGACAAGTCGACAGTCGGATAAACAAATATATAAATTCAGACACTTTGATATATATATATTTTTTTTTTTTTAGCCATTTCCCTCATGAGAACTCATTTAGTATAAGCTCCCTATACCTAAGACAGCTGTCCACGAAATTATAAAGCGCTGTATAGTCACTTCCATTTAATATGCTTACGACTTTAGCCAGATCTAGAACAGTTTCACCAAAATATTTGGCGACGAAAATTGCTATACATTGGGCAATTACCAATGACATGAAACATATTTTCCGATTCACCTATGGTGCTGATTGTACAGGTATCTGAAATTACTTTTTGTACTCTCTAGGCATGAGCGCTATACTGGTCATTAAAATATATAGTATCTGCGGGGATCAAACTCGGGTATAGGTCATGCGACGTCTCCTTTTGAGCGAATTCGCGATAGTTGCAGAATTCCCTCTCTACTAAATTGCTTAGAAGCACCGGTATAAACGTCGCAACGGAATCAGGGGAAAAGTCGCTAAGAGGATTCATATTTACGGTATCAGCGATATTATGCCATTTCTTTACCCAGTATGTATTCAACCGAATGGATTCTTCCGCGAGAATACGAGGAAGCCTGTTTGGTGGTAGATTTAGACAACGCAAAATGAAACACATATTCAAGCATAGCCTATGGCAATATTAAGGTAGTAACTTTGTTTCTAGGTGCAACATTTAGTTCGCCGTATTGGAAGGCAAAAGGATTCACTTTTTTATGAAGAAACGCATGAGTTTTTCCACAGGTTCATATTTTTTTAAACTAAGTTTAAACTACGTTTAACTTTGACTGAAAAACTGCAAACTGAGTTTAAACTCAGTTTAAACGACAAACAGAGATAAACTCGCACTGA